>JAUELD010062939.1:0-23215 GCA_031471615.1 Aglantha digitale | reverse complement strand
TTTAGTTGTTGTTTATTTTAGTTGTTGTTTATTTTAGTTGTTGTTTATTTTAGTTGTTGTTTATTTTAGTTGTTGTTGTTTATTTTAGTTGTTGTTTATTTTAGTTGTTGTTTATTTTAGTTGTTGTTTATTTTAGTTGTTGTTGTTTATTTTAGTTGTCGTTTATTTTAGTTGTAGTTTATTTTAGTTGTTGTTTATTTTAGTTGTTGTTGTTTATTTTAGTTGTTGTTTATTTTAGTTGTTGTTGATGTTGATTTTAGTTGCAACTTTTAGCTGAGTTTAGGTGTTTGTGATATCTTAAAGTTATTAATGATATCAACATGCAATGTGAATACTTGTCTTATGAAACCTATTTGTCACCCACATACCAGGTCAAGTAATATGTAGACCAAACTTTAGTAATTCACTGACCACGCACTTATTTGCGAAGAGGCAGAAACAATAAGTTGATCTGAGCTTTTTAGATCAAGTTTCATATTCTCTTAACTTAACAGCTAGGTAATAGATGAGTAGTTACTTAGTACTAAAATGTTTTTATGATCAAGCATAAGAGTAGTTCAGGGTAGGTTAGGGTTATGAAATTACCTTACAAATTCGTGAAACGTACCCGTACGAATAGTAAATGTTGATAAAATGAAAATGAAAACGAAAATGAAAGCGAGAGATAAATGACTCCCATGTCTTGCCAATCATTAATAAACAAAAGACTCGATAGGGGTACAGCTTAGTTTATGTATTAACCAAAATGTTTCTTTCCACAAACTCACTCACTGTTTCTGTTTATAAATACTTTTCAATAGTTTTAATGTTTCAATATGAATATAACTCCCGCCACGTGCCTGAACAATATCTCAGAAGAAATTCACCGAAATTTTTTAGAGAGAAGATAAAAAGCTACTGCACATTAGTGACAAATTTCCATTTTTTTCATTTACGGGAAAGCTGCATTAAAAGTGACTTACATGACTACCTTGCGCTTCTTTCTTACCAAAATGCCATCGGTGTTTATCTTCAGCATGGCCTTGCAAAACAGCTATACCTAACACCATAAATAAATCTCAATAAAGCACTTATACGAGCGATTTAAATCAGTGCACAGATCAATAACAACAAAAATAAAACATTTTGAATAGTGCGTTTATAGAAATAATTTGACATTGAACTTACTTGAAAACGAAATCATTTAGGCAGAGACTGGGTACGAGAATTCAAGTGGTTACAATTAAATCATTTGATTCTACGAAACCTATGAGGTGGTAAGTCTCTGAACTCGTTAGTTCTCTGACCTTAAACTCTGAAACTCTTAAAATGTTTCTTTGATTGTAGCACGAAACCGAATAAATAAAAAAGAAACAGGAAAGGGATAAAATAGCCGAGGGTTGGAAAACAACACAAATAAAAAGAGCACGAGATAAGATAAAGAAAAGAAAAATGAAAAAGAAATGCGAGAGAGAAAGAAAGGCAACTATGGAAAACTTACCAACAGAAGGTCTGTAAACATCTTTTAAATATTTTCGAGTCCATTCATCCACCAATAAATTGTAATAACGCTAAAAATAAAGTAAGAAGTTAAGAAAGATGTTCAGAAAGAAGTCTTAGGTCGTTCTAAGTGGTTTCAATCTTACACCAGTGATGACACACGACCTGTTTATGCGTATCTATTTCATTTTTGTCTAATCTTGCAGAAATGATCTATAGATAAACTAAAAGCAATGCCGACCAATTTGAACTTAACTTACAAGAAGCCTACATGCTCTAGTTATTAAGATATGAAGTACATAGTTATGAAGCAGTAATTATAACTATAATCTTTACCGGCATCTCAAAGAATTGTAAGTAGTTCTTTTCGTGAAATCCAGGAAACAATCTTTCAAAATTTCCACACCTGCTAAACTAAATGAAAATAAAGAACTAAAAATACGAGTTTCAACTAACTATAACACGTGTTCAGTCTAGCCAATCATAACAGTAAACAGTCTAGAGCATGTTTGAACCGCCATTTTTTAGTGTCAACATAAAGATTTATCATTGAAGATTTAACAAAACTTACTTCATCCTCAGTTTCCATCAGCATCAACAAATCGTCAACCGTAAGATTTTCCAAAATTGTAGCTTTAACCCTCTGTAAAAATTTATGGCAAATGAATAATAATAAAAAATAATCTACAAACCATCTTTTTCGTTCTTGTTTGACTTAACTATACGGCCAAAGAAAAAGAAGAATTTGTAGGGAAACAGTGCATGTAATAAGGAAACGGTGCATGTAATAGGGAAACAGTGCATGTAATAAGGAAACAGTTTGCAACATTCTAAGTACTTCGAATTTTAACAGAGGACCAACGTGACAACATGCTTTCTTATAACCAATCATTATAAAGAAAGAATCCTTCAAGATAGACAATAATATACCTTGTCTTGATGTTTTTGATTGTAGTAAGTATGCTATAGATAAAATATTAATATTCATATAAAATGTATCTGTAGGTGCAAACCTGAAGAACTTTTTGAGATATTTTTTGGCTATTCAACAATGATTTATAGATTACTACCCTTCTGCAATACAACGTCGTTTTCTAAAAAACAAATACTTTTGTTCTCCTAGGATACCTTTGATTTTTCATCACTTTTCAGTGGACGTTGTTGGAACCAATGCTGATCCGTTCCAAATTCATCAATATTGGGAGTCCTAAAAACCATGGCGCAACAAAATGAAAGCTGAAACTGTGGTCAACTGTTAGTTTACTTGCAAAAGAAACTATATTTTATATAAAGTAATCACAAAACTAGAAGTTACTTGTTTGTTTATTTATAAGTAAACACACACCTTCCAGATAGAGTTGTGAAGAGTAAATGTTTTGGTAAATATATGCCACATATGTTTAATATATCTTTCACAAGTTGTGCCTTTATAGACTTGTCTAATTCAGATTGACAATGTAAACTAAACGAGAATAAATTTGAGAGCTACACATGGTATACCGAAAATGATCCTTGCATGAACACTTGATTTAAAATCATGAATGCTTTAAAAATGTTTATACGGGCAAGTAATTCTATGATAAATAAAATAACCAGGAGCTTCATCGCGATGTTTAACGAAGAATTGAATCAAATAAAACGTCTGTTTTATCAAAATATGCTAATATTTCGAACTCTCTCTAGAATTCATGTTCACAGCTGATTTATTTGAATCGATCCTTTGTAAAAGATGAAGCTTTTGCTTATTTTATTTATTATGGATTCTTTACCTATATTTACATACCTCGGAGAAATGTTTACTTCTAAAAGCCATGGTTTTAAATAACTATCCAGAATGATATCAAGTCCAAATAATTCATGGCAAGTATATCTATGATTAAAAACATTGTGGGATGATAAAACAACTTTTTAGTTGTATGTAATGTGCTTGAAACTGCTTCAAACAAATATTTTTGGTTTCATTTATTGATCTTACTAAAATTCTATTTTTGAGTATACTTGAGTAGATTTGAGGTATCTTTAGTAAGTAAGACATACTTGGTTTTAACATTCTGCTTTAGTAGGCTATTTACTGAAGCTTCCCCGCTAGAAACAAAAATACATTCATAATAAATATCCACAAGCAATATAAAAATATTTATTAAGTAAGTTAATATTTCAAACCAAAACAATTTTTAGTAGTTAATACTATAGATATTAGAGATAGATAGATCTGTACAAACCATAAGATTGCTTTGATAGAGATATCTTTAATACATTGCCAAACTTTTCGATAATCGATTCCTTTGTCTCGAAAGTATGCCCATAATGTTTTTAAACTCCTACGTGAAATATTATAGACAAAGCATTTGAAGTTTATATCGATAAAGGCATTCAATAAAAAACATTTATGCAAATTCCAATTTAACTTGGCGTAAAATAAGTAATTGATGAAACGTTTTCAAGGAGTTTGAATGAACTGTTCCACTAAGTATTACTTCTTATTTGATAAAAAAATTGTTGAGAGAAAGATATGATAAGAAAACAAATTATTTGCCAAGATAAAAAAAGAAACAAACCACATCAAAAAACAAACAGAGAACCTTGTATCATTTACAATAAAATTTATACACCATCTTGAACATAAAGGAGAAAAATTAAGCGAAAAGTATATTTACCATTTAAAACTTTGTTGTTCATTATTGTTTATATCATTTGTATTATAGACACCGATATTCTTTTTGTTGATACTGTAATTGGTTAGATGCATATACTTGTTTGACAAAGTTTTCGAAGATGAAGAATATCTACAACAAAACAAATGGACAAATTATTAGCAAATATTATCTAAGCATTCTGAGGTATTTTACAACAAGAAAGGTATAATAATTAAGTAATTATAGAAATAAAACAAATCAACAGTCAATATCAATTAGTATGCAGGTGAAAAGGTCCCATTTTTAAAATGAGATAAAGTTTGTATATATGTTTTTACTTTGTTGTTGCAAATCTGACTAAGCCATCTTGAAAAATGTAGATTCTCAGAGGATCATAACTTGACACATAAACATATATTCTTAAATCGAACTTGCTACCATTGATTAAATACGGTTTGCTTAGATACCTAGAAAACAATAAAAAAAAAAAATGTCCCTAGAGCCTTATAATTTAAAAGCAGAATAAATTCAATAAAATAAACAACTTAAAATGTATATAATATAACTGATATAAAGAAGTTCATGATATGAATACCTTTGAACAACAACTGGTCTCTTCTTCGGAATTTGACCCCATTTATGAATAACTTTAATTCCAAACCCACGAGCAGATGCTGGCTAATATGAAAATTAAACAACTATAAGAATCAAGACTTATCAGGTAGTAAGAGCAACTAATTTTTTGATCATGTCTTCATATGACTTAATTTAACTCCTCATTGTTTGCAGTACCACAAAACAAGGATGTATTATCGCATATCCTTCAACGTAATGTCAGTGAAAATATATATATCTGCTGACTTTTCCTTTAACAGCAAAAGTTATGGTAAATTCAGAAAAATTACGAAACAATGCCTTATAAACTCCAAAAATTCTAAAATTAAACAATGTTAAGAGAATTGATCTCTCAGAATGAAACATGAACTACTTACTGGCTTAACAATCCATTTTGGTTTAGTACCATGACTGTCCCATGCTTTCTTTAGAAAAGCCATATCAGCTGGTAGAACGAATGTTTGTGGTAGAAAGTTAAATTCCTAAATAAGAAAATGTTAAATGTTCTTTGTGTGTTATATTGTGATAAGATGGGTTAATAAAAACCATTATCGGTTGTTGTATATAATAATAATTAAATCAGCTCTTAAATCTTTTTGCAAAATTGTTGATCTAAAAACAAATTGCTTTTTACATATATTGATCAGACTGAAGATGCAAGCATATCCTAAAAAATTAACTTACTACTGGTTGAATATTACTTTACCAATTCACATATCTTGTTTTTATGTTTAAGTTTATGTAAAATGACTCTTAAGACAGAACTAGACAGAACCGTATTAATTTTTAGCAGAATAATTAAAATGGGATTTCGCACCTTTTTACCATGCAATGCTTTCATTTTACTATAACTTCGCCATAATTTATCTTTTCTTCCGATATGAAATGTACCAGGGAAATGATTAATCTAAATTGACAAAGATTCAGAAATATACTTTTCTACCAGTACAGCAACCAGTTAAAGTATAACATGCTATTTGAAGATTTGTGAACCATTCACCACATATCTTTAATGATAATGATCAAAAATAAATATTAAAAATTACCTTTTGAAATTCTTTAACTGATTTAAAAGCTAATGGTTTCATATGTTTTCCCCATGTGCCTAACCAATCTGATGACCCTAAAAACAAAGAAAATAAAACTTTATTCAGTAGAACATTTTTTAGAGTGTCTATTTCATGACCAGTATAATAAAAAGAATATAAATCTTAAGTTATGATGGCTTAAACAATTTGATGGTTATCTAAAAAGCCTTTTTGCAACTTTTTGAGCAATGATGACAGTAATGCCAATTTTAAGTTGTGAAAAGAGTATTTTGAGTATGAATTCTTTATAATGTCATGGTACAATCAACAGTTGATAACAAGATTCTGTGAAATATTTAGATTGAAAAAGAAAAAAATTTAGGAAAAATCCAGGAAGATCAACAAAAGAACAATATAAAAGCAATAGAATATATAAAAGAAAAATCCAGAGCATACTTACAAGAGAGATAACAATAGAAAAAGAATGTCACTATAAACAAAGAAAATATAAACAGAAAAAGCGTAAACATAGATAAATAGACTGAGAAGTTTTTACTTTTGAAAAAATGATGAAAAAATAAATTGCTTTCATGGTAAAAAAAGAAATCAATCATGTATATCAAAAAAGTATATCTTAGTTTTTCGAAAGTTTTCTCAAGACCTCTGAATCCTTTTAAGATTAGCCCCACACTAGCCTTTAAAATATCGTAGAAAATACTAAACACCAAAATACAGATTAGATAATAAATTTGTTATAGATTCTTATTCACTCTAAATTCCAACTAGCTAGAAAAAATAATAATGACAGATTATTTTACTTTTTGTTATACGAAAGCCAGTTCGTATTAGACATTCTTTGACAAGTTTAGGTGTGACATTGCTCGCTCTCCATTTCAATATTCCGCCAACTTCTAAGGGGAACTGAGTTACTAAATAAAATATCATAATGAAAGTTAGTACTTATGTAGTATTTAAATTTTTTTAAGGAGAAAAATAAACATGTTTAATCTTGAAAGATTTTTATTTTTATAAATCACACAGGCCAGACCACTAAAATATTTTATATACGTTTCAGACATACTTTGCTCTTCTTCAGTAGTAAAATATAACGTAGGTGGTCTGATGGAGAACAAACTTTTTAACAGAGGTAACGGGGAATCTTCGCTCACTGACGTTTCGGATAATTTAAGTCTGACAGATGGAGAGCTTGCAGTACTTTGAAGGCTTTCAGTGCCTTCTGATAAAGAAGAACTAAATTGAGAACCTTTCCATCCAGCATCTGACAAGTCAGATAAATCTAAAATTATAGCAAAAGTACTGATCAGGTTTAACACAATTTCCAAATTACTTTTTTAGTGATAACTACAACTACTCACCTTGCATAACTATATCTCTTTTTTAAATTTCTATCAAGTGCATATTCAAGAAATCTCTTGAGCAAAATGCAATCCTATAAATTTTTATTTGTCTTTTTGGTTTAGAAATGAATATGATCTTAGACAACAACATTTAATTTATTAGTAAAAAAAGGTGATAAAATATTAATAAAGCTTTTCTGCAGCTACCCATGACAATTCTTAATATTAAAAAACAGAATTAATTTCAAATAAATTATTCAAATTGATGGTTTCCCTTTTTATCATGTATAAGAATAGATAATAGTCAACTCTGATGTTACAAAATTTATAAAGTTAAAAACAGTAACAAATAATAGAATAAGTAAATAATAAAGTAATTCCAATAAGTAAATTTAATGTTGCTATGGGTTATTCTATATACCCATTAGAAAAGAAATGAACTCAACCAAAACAAAATAAAAATATATCTTATTTACTTAACTTTTGCAAAGTAAGAAACATCTGTTGTGACAGCAACAATACACAAATAAAAGGAACTCCTTATAAGCTTAATAAATGGTTTATAAAACTTCATTCCTTTGATGAAAAAATACATAAATCTTACCATTTTATATTTCATAGTTTTCATCGAAAAATTATTGGCCAAAACATGTATAGTAAATTTAACAAGATTTTGTTTTGTTATAGAGATTTTTAATTTAAAGACAAATGGTAAATTCTTATTATAACGTTACCTTCTTCAAAGTCTTCTTCAACTAACTCTTCATCAAGCATATCATCCTCAGTAAAAACAGTGGAGTTAAACAAATTCTTGCTGGAGGAAGTATCATAAGATTCATCATCATTACTGCTATCATCATCTGAACAATCTGTGGAATTACACCCATCCCCAGGTAAGCGGACTTGTAGAACATCTTTGCTGTTGGAGCACTGAACTGTTGAACACATTGATGCACCATCTGCAACATGACGCTGGAGATCATTCAACGATTCGACAGGAATTCGCAATTTTTTTTGAGGTGATACAATTGTCAGTTGTCTATTTTTATTTGGCTGCACAGGGGGGCGTGGTAATAATACATCATATTGGCTACCAAGCAATCTAGTTGTATAACGATTTCTCCTTGAAAAGTTATCTGTTAGTTGATCCAATCGCTTTTGATGGGTTATCCATGGCTCTGATCGAGAAAGTTGTAGCTTACGCAGCTCAGTGGGTAGAAACTCATCCATACATCACAACTATTTTTATCACTAAAAATAAATTAAGATAAAAAAAAATTAGTATAAAAAATAGATGTTTGTGTATAAAATAAGGAAAATATATCACATAGATGGATTGAGTGAAAAACTAAATTGAAATTCTTCAAGTATAACATTTTTTGATCTTTTGATAAAACTAATAATGGTCCATTTGTAGTTTTAGATAAGGATATAGATTTAATAAGTGAGCAGAAAAATTAACCTTGTTATTAACTTTTATGCAATGATTATTTGAGAAATAACTATAAACAAATACAAAAGTGGTGAATTTAAAGAAGAGTTTAAACTAGATAGCATATATGTATCTTCTGTTTATAAAAAAGGTCTTTCAGTTTTGTTGTTGTTTAAGCAAATGTATACATCCTTATACAGTAAAAAAATAATTTAATAAATAACTCTAATTCTTATGTAAAATAGTCTAAGTAGTCTTCAGGGGTTTTAGTATTCTATATTTATCAACAAGGTTGGCTATAAATAAAATATGAGTGGCTATTTTCAATACAAATAAAGTTACTAAATCAAACCCACCCAATTATTAATATACAACAGAAAAGCATTAGCACACATTTTGAAAAGAAAAAAACTCTTTAAAAAGTCATCAACTAAAAAATTAGTTAGGGTAATTTTACTCAATCTTAAAAATATTCTGGAAGTAAGTTATAAAGTTATGAACTTTGTAGGTTTGCTAATTCAAATACAAAACATGATATGGGAAACCATGCTATTGGAATTGGATTGTGAAATTATGTTTACTGTAAAATAGGTATTAGCGATATTAGATGATATGAATAATAAATGCCTCAAAATAAGTCATAAGTATAGTTAGTACCTTAAATATCAGAAGTTCTTTAAATATCAAATCATTCAGGGTAAAACAAAAAGCTAAGGAACGGGACAATAACACAAAAGTAAAGAACACCATTTTCCTGCTGAAGAAGTGAACAGTGTCAGTGAAGTGAACTGGTTGGTGAAATGAAAAAGAAAATATTGTATCAATAAAAATATTTCCAAAACTATTGCCAATGACTCTAGAACAGTCCCAGATGTCAGAGAGAAACCTTGTAAAATAAACTCAACTTATTTTTCAATTTTTTTATATCTAAAAAATACACATACAAAAGATGAAAGATTTGCTCGCATTTCCTAAAATTTCATGTTTCGTCTTCAGCTATGCTGTGATTTGTTTTGACGCATGCCCGTTGTTTAGGTATTTTTTCGTAGTCTACAGAAATGGTTTCAAACAATAGCTTGTAACACATCTTACGCATGTTTAATAATCCGGGGGTTAACATTAAATAGCATTGGTTTATTTGTTTTATTTACCTAAAGGGAACTCCAAAGAAAAATCATTTTTTATAATAGGTGCTGGGGAAAACATTAACATTCAAAACTACGAAATTTTTCGTCGTAAAAATGAATAAAAAAAATAAAAGAAATAAAAGAAAAAAAAAAAAAATGAAAATAATTACAATAGCCGTGATTTTTTTTTAAAAAAATAGCAACCGAATAGCAAAGTTTTCGTAGAAGATGTTGAATTAATTCTTGATATTCTTAAAAGGCAATTCTTCTAACTTCGTCTAAGATTCGTATAATCACCACGATACGTTCGATGAAATCTCCCTGGTCACCATTGTAAGAGGCGTTTGTTTTATTAGTTTTATATATTTCAACAATTTCAATGTGTATCGTACAGTGTTGCTATTGACGAAGTGAATAAATCAGCATGATACACTGAGAGAAAAAAACCAAATAAATAGAAGAACTAATAAGAATTAGACAATCAGCTCAGTGTGTTATTTTGAATTATTCAATTCGCTCGTGGGCAAAGTTCTTTATTATAAACCGGATTGTCCGTGTGAGAGAGTATGTGTACGCATTCTAAAGAAGCGTTGTTATTTTCGTGTTTTCTTTTATTTTTAGATTAAATTGGGCGACGGGCGTTAAAGAAAATGCATTTTTGCATCTCGAAAACACGGAGAATAAATTTATTTTATAGAATATGATTTTTTAAGTTATTTAATAAAAAAATACTGGTATAAAAACTTATCATGAAAAAATTACACTAGTAAAAGAAGTTGATGATTAATAACTTTTTCAATTAATGGATTTTTGGTCAGAATTAAATGTAGGTGTGTCTCAAGGATCTTTGGGACCCCTTTTCTATACCTTTTACCTTCAAACTAACCGAAAATTAGCTTTAGAAGTATTTAGCTGCCTTCTTGAAATTTCTGTAAGTGATGTTAAAGGCCTCTTAAATATTATTGTAAGTATAAAGATAGTTTAGTGTATTAATTAAGTACACCATCTTATTAATTAAGATAGTATGGATACTTAACTTAAACGCTAAAACTAACACTTACATTTATTTGGAATTTTATACCGTCAGAAATAATAAATCTCTAAATGTTTTTGAATCTAAGATGTAGTGACCAGATTGTCCATGCAGATTATAAAATGTCATGTGCAAGGAGTAGGATTTTGTAATATAAAATATTTTTGTCTTTATTTGATCCTACATAAATATGTACATTCAAATTAAATTTCATTTAGCTTAACAATATATTTCTAATACTAACATTGGATTAAATATATAATAAAATAAGATTATAATTATGTTATTGATTTAAATTACAAATTTATTAGCTACTCCCGACTTTTATTTAGTATTGTTATCACTGGGATGATATTTTACAATTGGTTTTTAACCAATTACCAGACTCACTATTTATAAAGGCCTCTTAAATTTTCACCAGCTGCTCCAATAATTAAGGCTCCCAGTTAATCCAAAATGGGTAAAACTAAAATAATACTATATCAAAACATCCTTAAACTATTATGTCTTTACTTACAAATAACTTATTTATTAAAGATACGAAAGCGACTCCTAAAAACACTGCAGTTTATTAAAATATAACACCAACGATGCTCTTGTTAAGCAATCTTTATTGACATAACGTCCATACGTACCACCTTCTACTTGATCACCTGGCTTAGGTATATGTAGCTAGATTATGGTTAGATAGAGTAGGTGTCCCCATGAGTTGTCGGTATTTAACCAAGGCTTTGTACTACGAAATATGCAAGGGAAGGCCTGCTCGTGCTGCCAGGGACCGTCTTAAGACACGTCGAGGAAGTCTAAAAGCAAAATCATATAGCTAATGGCACTTTTCAAATGTAATTTATTCTTTTAATAAATAATAAGG
Organism: Aglantha digitale; assembly: GCA_031471615.1. Taxonomy (NCBI): domain Eukaryota; kingdom Metazoa; phylum Cnidaria; class Hydrozoa; order Trachymedusae; family Rhopalonematidae; genus Aglantha; species Aglantha digitale. The sequence continues at coordinate 11,636 of JAUELD010062939.1, read as the reverse complement.
AGGGAAAATTTGAAAGAATATAACAAGGAAAACTGTACAAGAAGAAAATATAAATAAATTTAAAATAAATAAAATAAAGTAGCTATATAAATTGATATTAAACAAATATGAAATATAAACGGGTTAGCCATAAATCTGCGAAATTTAATCCCTGCCAAAATTTTATCGCATTTAAGTACGTCAGAGGAAATTATGAGAAGTAGCTACATAAGTTGATATCAAACAAATAATTGTTTAATGCATGTAATGGCAAATTGAAATGAGTATACAAAGGAAATATAAAGATTTTAGTATATATGGGATTAATTTTGTTTATAAGGCAGGTAGATGGTGGGATCAAATACCGCCTGGTTCGAAATTTATTTTCAAATGTAGATCCTTGTAGCCTGTCTGCGAGTGATAACTTTCCTTCCTCTTTATTGTAGGAGTAAGGTTACACCATAGAAGGGAAAATTAAATGGAGTATACAGAGAGAAATTATGTGAAACTATGAGTATGAGTAGCTGCTGTATTTGGGGAAATAAAAAAAAATATATATTATAAGTAAAAATTATAAAGACGGAAAAAAGGGATAGAAGACCACTGATATTTAATCAAGGCATCTCTAAGCAACGAGTTTAATTAATAGTATTATGTACTTACATACAAGTGAACGCTTTTAACAATAAATTAGTAAAACTTTTAAATTGGAATACAATGATTGCAACGATTACAGTGAGCGTAAACTCTGTAAAGTAGCTGCTTTGGTAGATCAAGTATGAAGCGAGCAGCTGTAGAAACCATTGAATTAAATTGAACGACCTTTCATGATTAGGTGGACCAAAATAATACATCACAGCCACTGATATTAGACCTTAAAAAATAAATAAATTGGATTATGTGGATTATGTCACATTCGTTAAGCCTTATTACCGCTACTTCAGAGCTAATACATGATGACTTTATAGCGTGGGTGTGCTTAATGGTAGCTCTTAGCCCTATTTCGTATGGGCTATTTAGGGGCTTTCAGTTGGTAGGGGTAGTGGGCTCAAGGAACTCCTCTATTTAAATCCTAAAATAGAAAGCCAGTAGTAGGCAGTTTTTATCCTTTATTTTATTGTTTTAGGCCATGAATACTTTTGTATTAATTATTGTATTTTGCTGTTCAGGTACCCAATTTTTGAGGTCATGTGTAAAAAATATTTTCCTCCTTTTTGTCGTGACCATTGAAAACTTAGTTACCATGGTAAACAGACAATTTCTTGTCAGGTAAGCTGCCCTCACTATTTCAACATTGCATTTGGGGAAGGGAGAGTTTAAATGAGACAACGTACCTGAAAATACACAAAATGTTATTGCATAGTATGGGTATGATAATATCAAGTCTATTATTGCGTCGGACACATATTCCAAAAAATACACTGCAGCAGAGAATCCAGTTGCCATGGAAACAAACATCACTTTCTATGTAATAAAACATAAAAAAAAATATTCCTAGCATCAACAAGGTTACTTTTCATTAGATATATAAATCGTTAACATTTTGAATTAGTTGAATTGTCGTGACCATAAGTTGTCTGGAGCCAACTATTTGACGAGGAAAAAGTTCGTTTCATGAAACAAATAGAAGCAGCAAATTACCTTATAAGGTAACATTTTGTAAAGCAATACAAGTACAACCATAACTGACATAAGAACGCCAACTGAGGCACCTGACGTATAATGGAATGCTGTACTTCTAAAAGAAAAAATTAAGATAACCATAGAAACCAAAACTATGGTAGTATCCGATACCATTAAGACTTTTCAACTCGCCAGTGCAAAACGAGTATTAATAGAAAGTTCACAGTTTCAGTTTATAAGTTACTCGAAGAAGTTTTAACAATAAAAAAATCTATATAACTTAAATCCTGACCTACTTAATCTCATTGCCAAATTGAATAGAACTACTCCGGCGAAAAACAGCCCAAAGTTGACTTTATCAAATACTATAAAAAAATTCGGGATTTCCTAATAACCAAGTTTAATATGTTATTGGCAATTAGAGACTTTTAAATGATAGATGCATTTGGATAGACGATATGCTTAGCATATATACCCAGGGTATAACATTAGATAAAGAAAGTAAAATACCTCTGCATTGAACTTGAATGTTAATTTTGTGAATATCATTATCTGAAAAGCTAATCTGAAAGTCTAAATTCCGAAATGGTGATATCTTTCGAAGAACAGTATAACTTTCTGCTTCAAAATGTCACTATAAACAAAGAAAATATAAACAGAAAAAGCGTAAACATAGATAAATAGACTGAGAAGTTTTTACTTTTGAAAAAATGATGAAAAAATAAATTGCTTTCATGGTAAAAAAAGAAATCAATCATGTATATCAAAAAAGTATATCTTAGTTTTTCGAAAGTTTTCTCAAGACCTCTGAATCCTTTTAAGATTAGCCCCACACTAGCCTTTAAAATATCGTAGAAAATACTAAACACCAAAATACAGATTAGATAATAAATTTGTTATAGATTCTTATTCACTCTAAATTCCAACTAGCTAGAAAAAATAATAATGACAGATTATTTTACTTTTTGTTATACGAAAGCCAGTTCGTATTAGACATTCTTTGACAAGTTTAGGTGTGACATTGCTCGCTCTCCATTTCAATATTCCGCCAACTTCTAAGGGGAACTGAGTTACTAAATAAAATATCATAATGAAAGTTAGTACTTATGTAGTATTTAAATTTTTTTAAGGAGAAAAATAAACATGTTTAATCTTGAAAGATTTTTATTTTTATAAATCACACAGGCCAGACCACTAAAATATTTTATATACGTTTCAGACATACTTTGCTCTTCTTCAGTAGTAAAATATAACGTAGGTGGTCTGATGGAGAACAAACTTTTTAACAGAGGTAACGGGGAATCTTCGCTCACTGACGTTTCGGATAATTTAAGTCTGACAGATGGAGAGCTTGCAGTACTTTGAAGGCTTTCAGTGCCTTCTGATAAAGAAGAACTAAATTGAGAACCTTTCCATCCAGCATCTGACAAGTCAGATAAATCTAAAATTATAGCAAAAGTACTGATCAGGTTTAACACAATTTCCAAATTACTTTTTTAGTGATAACTACAACTACTCACCTTGCATAACTATATCTCTTTTTTAAATTTCTATCAAGTGCATATTCAAGAAATCTCTTGAGCAAAATGCAATCCTATAAATTTTTATTTGTCTTTTTGGTTTAGAAATGAATATGATCTTAGACAACAACATTTAATTTATTAGTAAAAAAAGGTGATAAAATATTAATAAAGCTTTTCTGCAGCTACCCATGACAATTCTTAATATTAAAAAACAGAATTAATTTCAAATAAATTATTCAAATTGATGGTTTCCCTTTTTATCATGTATAAGAATAGATAATAGTCAACTCTGATGTTACAAAATTTATAAAGTTAAAAACAGTAACAAATAATAGAATAAGTAAATAATAAAGTAATTCCAATAAGTAAATTTAATGTTGCTATGGGTTATTCTATATACCCATTAGAAAAGAAATGAACTCAACCAAAACAAAATAAAAATATATCTTATTTACTTAACTTTTGCAAAGTAAGAAACATCTGTTGTGACAGCAACAATACACAAATAAAAGGAACTCCTTATAAGCTTAATAAATGGTTTATAAAACTTCATTCCTTTGATGAAAAAATACATAAATCTTACCATTTTATATTTCATAGTTTTCATCGAAAAATTATTGGCCAAAACATGTATAGTAAATTTAACAAGATTTTGTTTTGTTATAGAGATTTTTAATTTAAAGACAAATGGTAAATTCTTATTATAACGTTACCTTCTTCAAAGTCTTCTTCAACTAACTCTTCATCAAGCATATCATCCTCAGTAAAAACAGTGGAGTTAAACAAATTCTTGCTGGAGGAAGTATCATAAGATTCATCATCATTACTGCTATCATCATCTGAACAATCTGTGGAATTACACCCATCCCCAGGTAAGCGGACTTGTAGAACATCTTTGCTGTTGGAGCACTGAACTGTTGAACACATTGATGCACCATCTGCAACATGACGCTGGAGATCATTCAACGATTCGACAGGAATTCGCAATTTTTTTTGAGGTGATACAATTGTCAGTTGTCTATTTTTATTTGGCTGCACAGGGGGGCGTGGTAATAATACATCATATTGGCTACCAAGCAATCTAGTTGTATAACGATTTCTCCTTGAAAAGTTATCTGTTAGTTGATCCAATCGCTTTTGATGGGTTATCCATGGCTCTGATCGAGAAAGTTGTAGCTTACGCAGCTCAGTGGGTAGAAACTCATCCATACATCACAACTATTTTTATCACTAAAAATAAATTAAGATAAAAAAAAATTAGTATAAAAAATAGATGTTTGTGTATAAAATAAGGAAAATATATCACATAGATGGATTGAGTGAAAAACTAAATTGAAATTCTTCAAGTATAACATTTTTTGATCTTTTGATAAAACTAATAATGGTCCATTTGTAGTTTTAGATAAGGATATAGATTTAATAAGTGAGCAGAAAAATTAACCTTGTTATTAACTTTTATGCAATGATTATTTGAGAAATAACTATAAACAAATACAAAAGTGGTGAATTTAAAGAAGAGTTTAAACTAGATAGCATATATGTATCTTCTGTTTATAAAAAAGGTCTTTCAGTTTTGTTGTTGTTTAAGCAAATGTATACATCCTTATACAGTAAAAAAATAATTTAATAAATAACTCTAATTCTTATGTAAAATAGTCTAAGTAGTCTTCAGGGGTTTTAGTATTCTATATTTATCAACAAGGTTGGCTATAAATAAAATATGAGTGGCTATTTTCAATACAAATAAAGTTACTAAATCAAACCCACCCAATTATTAATATACAACAGAAAAGCATTAGCACACATTTTGAAAAGAAAAAAACTCTTTAAAAAGTCATCAACTAAAAAATTAGTTAGGGTAATTTTACTCAATCTTAAAAATATTCTGGAAGTAAGTTATAAAGTTATGAACTTTGTAGGTTTGCTAATTCAAATACAAAACATGATATGGGAAACCATGCTATTGGAATTGGATTGTGAAATTATGTTTACTGTAAAATAGGTATTAGCGATATTAGATGATATGAATAATAAATGCCTCAAAATAAGTCATAAGTATAGTTAGTACCTTAAATATCAGAAGTTCTTTAAATATCAAATCATTCAGGGTAAAACAAAAAGCTAAGGAACGGGACAATAACACAAAAGTAAAGAACACCATTTTCCTGCTGAAGAAGTGAACAGTGTCAGTGAAGTGAACTGGTTGGTGAAATGAAAAAGAAAATATTGTATCAATAAAAATATTTCCAAAACTATTGCCAATGACTCTAGAACAGTCCCAGATGTCAGAGAGAAACCTTGTAAAATAAACTCAACTTATTTTTCAATTTTTTTATATCTAAAAAATACACATACAAAAGATGAAAGATTTGCTCGCATTTCCTAAAATTTCATGTTTCGTCTTCAGCTATGCTGTGATTTGTTTTGACGCATGCCCGTTGTTTAGGTATTTTTTCGTAGTCTACAGAAATGGTTTCAAACAATAGCTTGTAACACATCTTACGCATGTTTAATAATCCGGGGGTTAACATTAAATAGCATTGGTTTATTTGTTTTATTTACCTAAAGGGAACTCCAAAGAAAAATCATTTTTTATAATAGGTGCTGGGGAAAACATTAACATTCAAAACTACGAAATTTTTCGTCGTAAAAATGAATAAAAAAAATAAAAGAAATAAAAGAAAAAAAAAAAAAATGAAAATAATTACAATAGCCGTGATTTTTTTTTAAAAAAATAGCAACCGAATAGCAAAGTTTTCGTAGAAGATGTTGAATTAATTCTTGATATTCTTAAAAGGCAATTCTTCTAACTTCGTCTAAGATTCGTATAATCACCACGATACGTTCGATGAAATCTCCCTGGTCACCATTGTAAGAGGCGTTTGTTTTATTAGTTTTATATATTTCAACAATTTCAATGTGTATCGTACAGTGTTGCTATTGACGAAGTGAATAAATCAGCATGATACACTGAGAGAAAAAAACCAAATAAATAGAAGAACTAATAAGAATTAGACAATCAGCTCAGTGTGTTATTTTGAATTATTCAATTCGCTCGTGGGCAAAGTTCTTTATTATAAACCGGATTGTCCGTGTGAGAGAGTATGTGTACGCATTCTAAAGAAGCGTTGTTATTTTCGTGTTTTCTTTTATTTTTAGATTAAATTGGGCGACGGGCGTTAAAGAAAATGCATTTTTGCATCTCGAAAACACGGAGAATAAATTTATTTTATAGAATATGATTTTTTAAGTTATTTAATAAAAAAATACTGGTATAAAAACTTATCATGAAAAAATTACACTAGTAAAAGAAGTTGATGATTAATAACTTTTTCAATTAATGGATTTTTGGTCAGAATTAAATGTAGGTGTGTCTCAAGGATCTTTGGGACCCCTTTTCTATACCTTTTACCTTCAAACTAACCGAAAATTAGCTTTAGAAGTATTTAGCTGCCTTCTTGAAATTTCTGTAAGTGATGTTAAAGGCCTCTTAAATATTATTGTAAGTATAAAGATAGTTTAGTGTATTAATTAAGTACACCATCTTATTAATTAAGATAGTATGGATACTTAACTTAAACGCTAAAACTAACACTTACATTTATTTGGAATTTTATACCGTCAGAAATAATAAATCTCTAAATGTTTTTGAATCTAAGATGTAGTGACCAGATTGTCCATGCAGATTATAAAATGTCATGTGCAAGGAGTAGGATTTTGTAATATAAAATATTTTTGTCTTTATTTGATCCTACATAAATATGTACATTCAAATTAAATTTCATTTAGCTTAACAATATATTTCTAATACTAACATTGGATTAAATATATAATAAAATAAGATTATAATTATGTTATTGATTTAAATTACAAATTTATTAGCTACTCCCGACTTTTATTTAGTATTGTTATCACTGGGATGATATTTTACAATTGGTTTTTAACCAATTACCAGACTCACTATTTATAAAGGCCTCTTAAATTTTCACCAGCTGCTCCAATAATTAAGGCTCCCAGTTAATCCAAAATGGGTAAAACTAAAATAATACTATATCAAAACATCCTTAAACTATTATGTCTTTACTTACAAATAACTTATTTATTAAAGATACGAAAGCGACTCCTAAAAACACTGCAGTTTATTAAAATATAACACCAACGATGCTCTTGTTAAGCAATCTTTATTGACATAACGTCCATACGTACCACCTTCTACTTGATCACCTGGCTTAGGTATATGTAGCTAGATTATGGTTAGATAGAGTAGGTGTCCCCATGAGTTGTCGGTATTTAACCAAGGCTTTGTACTACGAAATATGCAAGGGAAGGCCTGCTCGTGCTGCCAGGGACCGTCTTAAGACACGTCGAGGAAGTCTAAAAGCAAAATCATATAGCTAATGGCACTTTTCAAATGTAATTTATTCTTTTAATAAATAATAAGGAGGGAAAATTTGAAAGAATATAACAAGGAAAACTGTACAAGAAGAAAATATAAATAAATTTAAAATAAATAAAATAAAGTAGCTATATAAATTGATATTAAACAAATATGAAATATAAACGGGTTAGCCATAAATCTGCGAAATTTAATCCCTGCCAAAATTTTATCGCATTTAAGTACGTCAGAGGAAATTATGAGAAGTAGCTACATAAGTTGATATCAAACAAATAATTGTTTAATGCATGTAATGGCAAATTGAAATGAGTATACAAAGGAAATATAAAGATTTTAGTATATATGGGATTAATTTTGTTTATAAGGCAGGTAGATGGTGGGATCAAATACCGCCTGGTTCGAAATTTATTTTCAAATGTAGATCCTTGTAGCCTGTCTGCGAGTGATAACTTTCCTTCCTCTTTATTGTAGGAGTAAGGTTACACCATAGAAGGGAAAATTAAATGGAGTATACAGAGAGAAATTATGTGAAACTATGAGTATGAGTAGCTGCTGTATTTGGGGAAATAAAAAAAAATATATATTATAAGTAAAAATTATAAAGACGGAAAAAAGGGATAGAAGACCACTGATATTTAATCAAGGCATCTCTAAGCAACGAGTTTAATTAATAGTATTATGTACTTACATACAAGTGAACGCTTTTAACAATAAATTAGTAAAACTTTTAAATTGGAATACAATGATTGCAACGATTACAGTGAGCGTAAACTCTGTAAAGTAGCTGCTTTGGTAGATCAAGTATGAAGCGAGCAGCTGTAGAAACCATTGAATTAAATTGAACGACCTTTCATGATTAGGTGGACCAAAATAATACATCACAGCCACTGATATTAGACCTTAAAAAATAAATAAATTGGATTATGTGGATTATGTCACATTCGTTAAGCCTTATTACCGCTACTTCAGAGCTAATACATGATGACTTTATAGCGTGGGTGTGCTTAATGGTAGCTCTTAGCCCTATTTCGTATGGGCTATTTAGGGGCTTTCAGTTGGTAGGGGTAGTGGGCTCAAGGAACTCCTCTATTTAAATCCTAAAATAGAAAGCCAGTAGTAGGCAGTTTTTATCCTTTATTTTATTGTTTTAGGCCATGAATACTTTTGTATTAATTATTGTATTTTGCTGTTCAGGTACCCAATTTTTGAGGTCATGTGTAAAAAATATTTTCCTCCTTTTTGTCGTGACCATTGAAAACTTAGTTACCATGGTAAACAGACAATTTCTTGTCAGGTAAGCTGCCCTCACTATTTCAACATTGCATTTGGGGAAGGGAGAGTTTAAATGAGACAACGTACCTGAAAATACACAAAATGTTATTGCATAGTATGGGTATGATAATATCAAGTCTATTATTGCGTCGGACACATATTCCAAAAAATACACTGCAGCAGAGAATCCAGTTGCCATGGAAACAAACATCACTTTCTATGTAATAAAACATAAAAAAAAATATTCCTAGCATCAACAAGGTTACTTTTCATTAGATATATAAATCGTTAACATTTTGAATTAGTTGAATTGTCGTGACCATAAGTTGTCTGGAGCCAACTATTTGACGAGGAAAAAGTTCGTTTCATGAAACAAATAGAAGCAGCAAATTACCTTATAAGGTAACATTTTGTAAAGCAATACAAGTACAACCATAACTGACATAAGAACGCCAACTGAGGCACCTGACGTATAATGGAATGCTGTACTTCTAAAAGAAAAAATTAAGATAACCATAGAAACCAAAACTATGGTAGTATCCGATACCATTAAGACTTTTCAACTCGCCAGTGCAAAACGAGTATTAATAGAAAGTTCACAGTTTCAGTTTATAAGTTACTCGAAGAAGTTTTAACAATAAAAAAATCTATATAACTTAAATCCTGACCTACTTAATCTCATTGCCAAATTGAATAGAACTACTCCGGCGAAAAACAGCCCAAAGTTGACTTTATCAAATACTATAAAAAAATTCGGGATTTCCTAATAACCAAGTTTAATATGTTATTGGCAATTAGAGACTTTTAAATGATAGATGCATTTGGATAGACGATATGCTTAGCATATATACCCAGGGTATAACATTAGATAAAGAAAGTAAAATACCTCTGCATTGAACTTGAATGTTAATTTTGTGAATATCATTATCTGAAAAGCTAATCTGAAAGTCTAAATTCCGAAATGGTGATATCTTTCGAAGAACAGTATAACTTTCTGCTTCAAAAATTTTGAAAAATCTTTTCTTCCAAAAGGGTTCTTTTTGGGATTTTGACCTAAAAAATGTAAAGTTGTGGGATGCACAATATGGAGTAGTAAAAGAAATCCTTAGTTCCTGTGACAACAACTTCTTGGTGACTAAAATTAATTGGTATACTCCCAATTAATTGAAACCTCTATTAATTGATGTTTCTTTCTACTACGTTATTTGAAAGATCTTTTCACGTTTTTAGCTCGTGTCTTTTGGACGTTGTATTATTTCATTATCTTGTCACTAGAAAAGCTTTGATATTATTTTAAGATAGCGGTTATGTTTGCTATCGATAAATTATTTTCTAAATCTACGACTCGAAAAAAAAACCAAACGAGATAAGTAAATAATTGATACATTAAATAAATTTTGCAGTACCTGCTACCAATAACCAGCTGGAACTTTTTTTTATCAATTGATGTAATATTAATCTTCATCGATAAAAATATTGTAAAAACACTAGGCGATAGTCTGTTATATAAAAAAGATTTCGACGATTGAACTTCGGTTACCGTGTTATTCTTTCCCAATACGAGAAAGTCTGCAGTGTGTGCAAAAGCTCCTATGAACAATCAAATTAATCTTTAAATATATTTTAGGACTGGCTTAAGACTTACGACTAATGACAACGACTGGACTAATAAAATATAGCTTACAGACAAAAAATATTTAGAAACTTTTATAACTTTTGGTCTATACATTTTTAAGGTATGTTGGATATATATTCAACTTTCTGTATTTTCGTTGTTTCAGTAACAAGTCAAAAATATTAACAGTTAGATTTAAGTGAAAACAAACACTTAATTATACTTTCTATATTGTGAATAAGAGGGTTTCTTATTGACCACTTTCTGAAAAAATATGAAAGGTTTTAAGACTGATGTGAGAAATGGAGCATCATCACCCTGAGAAGAAAATTTATTAAGCATATACATGCTGGAAATAAGCAAAACATAACCAACTCACCATTTAAAAGTAAAAACAAAAGTGCATTATTGTTTAAAGCTACCATCATAGGAGTCAAAACAGAAACCATAGTTTGTAATTAATTAATTAATTAATTAATTTGTAATTGATACAAAACAAAAATGTATATTATTCCATTAAAACATATTATAACAAGTCGACAATATTAAAAGTTATTCATGTTTTATTCTTGTATTACCTTGTCACTAGAAAAACTTTGATATTGTTTTGAGATTGCGGTTAAGTTTGGTATATATAAGAAAGTTTGTGTTATAGATAAAAAATGTAATAACATTAAAATCTAAATGCTATAAATTAGAGCATTTATTTAAAACTCAAAAGGAATTTAATGAGAAAACCAGCTTTTATTGCTAAAGCTTTAGATTTTAACAAGTTGATAGGTAGTAGTTCAGATAAAGTAATGATGAATTAAAAAACAAACCAAAAACACTACCATAGTAACAGCATAAAATAGGGCTAATTAAAGTCAACTATATAATACAACCAAAAACAAAACTTACTCATGAAAATTCAAACTGTTATTTTATGTCCACGAAACCAATTTTGTGAATGTAGGTTTTACAAAGAGTACATGGACTGGTTTGAGGTGACCAATTTTTAATTTTACATTTAAATTCTTCAATATTATTTGAATTTTTCTAATTATCAGGTAGGTCGTTCCAGATTTCAGATTTATATTACTACAAAGTAACATTATTATAAAGATGTATATAACAACAATGTAACATTATCATAAAGATGTATATAACATCAATGTAACATTATCATAAAGATGTATATAACAACAATGTAACATTATCATAAAGATGTATATAACAACAATGTAAC
>JAUELD010062829.1:2330-14236 GCA_031471615.1 Aglantha digitale | reverse complement strand
TATATGAAATAACAGCAGAATCAAAAATGAAGAGAGGATAAGAAACTTTTTATGTAAATATTTTTTGCTCTGAACTTGGGATAAATATGAAGGAAATATTTTCTGGGTACCATAAAAAAAAAAAAAAAACCTGGTGGTGTAGGAGCTTACAGCCTTAAAATTTATTGACATGATTTAATTTTGCATAATTCGTAAAGCTTGCCTTGTTTCTGATGCCTTTACCCTAACAGTTATTTTAATTGCCATTAACAGCTAGTATAAATATGAAAAGTTTCACTATGCAGATTGACCCCTAGAGATCCAAGTTAAAAATTATATAATTTGTTATTGATAATCATGACTAAATTAATTATGTTTAATGAGATTTATTAAAAAATGTAAATAAATGTAATGTAAATTAAAGTTTCAAAGAAAATAAATAAACAATAAATAATAATTCATAAACTAGTATCATCAATTTTTAATACTATTTACTGATTCATACTTCCTACAAACCTTTGTCATACTTGGTATACTTCAAGTTTTCACTTTAGAGGCAAAGCTTTATACGGTTTGGGGCCTTGACTACTAGAATCTTTTAAACAAAAAAAGGAAGGTGATCAACTGATCATGGCATCATCCTTAAATTAAAAATCTTTTTTTCGGAAATTAAGACAACAAGTGGTACTACTTTCAATATAATGAATTTATTATATCAACAATTAATTAACAATTAACATATCACAGCTGGTCAAACCAGGGTCTGCTAAATACTTTAGTATGATAATGCTATATCATTACTGTTAATCTGGGTATTAATTACATATAGTATTTTAATTCAAGCAAATAAAAAATAGTCTAGATAAACTTGAATAACGTTTTTATACAAAATCTGTTATGTTTAAAAAAAAAACTTACCAAGTTGCTCTACAACATCACTTGGAAAAACACGGGATGCAAAAGCTCTTCGAAAAATAGATGAAAACTCTTTATCTAATCCTCCAATACCCATCTTAGAGAAATCCCAGTCTGGATTAATTATTGCTGGCATTGCTGATTTACCTCTTGCTCTTCCTAATAAATTTATTATTGAAGAGTCACTTTTATCAAATGTGACCTGTGAATTACCATGGAAGATTCCTACATTTCCATCCTTTGCACTAGCAGTTCCTTCACACAATGTTGCTACATCCAAAACCTGCAAACTTTTCACTTTTAAGCACAACAAGGGCTTGTTTTCAAATTTAAATATAATTTCTTGTCCAATCGTGAATGGCAGTAAAATAAAAGCTTCCTTGAAATCAAGTGCCATTTTATCAGTATTATATGATTCTTTTGTTTTCTTTGCTCTCATTAAAAATTCCACTTCAACATCAATTGATGCTAAAGTATTTCTCTGAAGATCAAATTTATAAGGTGAAACTTTTAAAGGGAATCCTTCTCTGGAACCACTTATCCATTTTCTTTGAATATAACTAACTCCTATGAGACCTTGTTTCATCTTTGCACTAGATTTAACGGCATAAATGTACTTATTGCCAAAATCATCACCAGTGACAGAAACTTGTATGTATGTTTTCTTTGCATGAGTTTCTTCATTAGTTTTAATATCAAACTTCGAATCAATCTTTTTACAATCATCAGGATGAAGAATCAAACAATTTGTTAATGACAGCTCATCTGTTGGCGATTTTGCTATCAAAAAATCCATAATTTTATTTCTTTGTTTAAGGATGTATTTATTTTGTTGTAGTAGCTAAATATATAAAAGATATACTATATTATTAAGATTATTAAGACACAGTCAATTTTGAATTGCAGTTACTTCTAAGCTATTAAATAAAATTTAATGAAACTGACTAAAGGTAAAAAACACAAATAGTTGGGTTTATTAATTTAACATAAAAAATCCTGAAATATGACAGGTAGAAAATATTTTCAGAATAAACATTGGTTTGATGGCTATTAATTTTTAATAGTTACTTTAATGTCAATCAATTAGATAATGCTGTTATACTCAGTCCCTTTAAGGAATATTTCAACAGGTGAGTGGTGAAAGACTGGCGCTAGGAGTTTTGCTTTCATGCTTAAATCTTACTCTCATGCTTTTACTGTAAAGTGTTAACATAAAATATAATAGTATAATAATTTTAAGATGGAGAGACTGTTAATAACATTTATTTTTATCACTTAATATATTATAGACTCTGACATTTTTTTATTAAGAAACCATTTTACTGATTTCAATGAAACAATGAAACAACGTCTGGAACTACATTTTTATAAAACACATACTTCATGTTAAATGTTTTATTTTATAGTACAAAAACCTTATTTTTTGCAAATAATTATCTTAAGTTTTCCAAAACTTACTACATATCATAAACCATTAACAATAATGAAATAATCTCTATCTATTTATAAGATTTCAAAACTTAAAAGCACATAAAAATTTAGAGTTACATTTACTATTTTTTTAGTCCTTTCCGTTTATTTTGACACAAACAAAACAACAATTAATGAGGTTGTTTTTTTAATATGAAAATTATGACGCCTAAGAATTAGTACTCTTATTGTTTAGAATATATTGTGAAAGTTTGATTACATTTTTGCAGCTGTGTTTTTCATAACTAAACATACAAATAGTGTTAAAATGTCACTAAAAAGTAAAAATATAAAAGCTTATGAATATAAATGTGGGTTGAGAAGTTTCTTTTTGAAAGGGACTTTTTCTTTCCTGAAAGGGACTGTATACTATGACATTACTTATTGCAAATATAAATATTATACATTTAAAACTAATATATCGTAGCTAGCTTGAGGTGGAGGATAATGATGAGAGATATAAAACAGAAGTAAAGATTTGATTAGACGTGCAACTAGTCATAAACTGTCATAACCAGATCTTAACACAAAATATAACACTCAAAAGCCATATAATATATAAGAACAACATCTAAATAAAATCATATAATAAGTATGTTGTCTCAAATGCATATGGTACAAAATATTTAATGAAGTGGTCCCCACTTGGCAGTAAAAGAACAAACAGTAGTATGCTGTAGCAAGTATTACTTGTCTGTAGTGAAGCAAATATGCAGACAAGGGAGGGTAGAGGGAAAATTTGAAGGACTGAGAGGACTCATATGGTAGGCGAGAACCATCTGGGCAGCAAAGCGTTGAGACAACAGCATGTGTAGGTATAAAAACATAGCAACACTTTAAATGCAAAGACAGCCAAAATAGCAGACGCTGACCCATCTGGTTAATTTTGCTCCGTCACACATTAATTTTACGCCATATTGTGTAGGTGTAATATCTGCTTTAATAAATTGCTAGTCAGGATCAAATACCTTGGAAGAAATAGGAAGGAGTTGGGGTTTCCCAAACAGACCAAAAAAGGAAGTGAATCGAGTAGCCCAAAATGATGCATGGCAACGAATATTAAGATTGAGACAGGAACAGATACCCTAACAAGACACAAGATAAATAAGCAATATACATGCAAAGCATTTGGTAGTTGCAGGAACTACTGTCAGGCTAACTACAGAGCAAAAGCACATATAGGTTTTGCGAAGTGTGCAATAACTAGCAACAGTCAAGGTAGCATAGGCAGCTTGCCGAAAAAAGAGGGTTTCATACAACAAATCATGAATAAGGACAGTGCGGTCAAAAATAGAAAAAAAACATAGAGCTTAGCTAAACAGTGCAAACTTACCAATCATATAGCAATATTTCTTGACATGTGATAAATAGCTGGAATAGCCGAAAAAAATAGAAAGAACTCACCATGCAAAAAGATGAGAAGTGTGACTTTTCATCTGAGCAGAAAATATGGTCAGCAATTATGTTGGTACATCCCGGAATATGAACAACGGAATATGAGACGGAAATTATAAATAGCAGAAAGCCAGAATACAATCTGCAAAAACTGCATCATTATTAGAGACTTTGTGGTACCTTTATTGAGCATTGCAGCAAGCAGTGTTGTCACAATGTTCAATAACTTGTTTATTGAACAAAAGAAGAGCCCATCACATTGCAGAAAAAACAACACACATAGCAATGAAAATAATGTGGGGAAATCTGATAAGAGATGAGTGTACAACCAGTCACCTTAAAAAATGCTCCTATTCCAGATGTAAAGCATCAATTTGAAGGTTTGTTAAAGGGAGTAATATACATCTAGCAAAGTCAAGCAAAACTGTAAAGCAGAGGATGGTAAAGAGTTCATCTAATCTAGAATACGATGGAGAAATGTTCTGCCAAATACTTTGCAGAGCCAATTTGGGCGACCAGCTAAAAAGAGACATGGCGTGACAAAAAATCTAAAGACACTAGAAGTTGGTAGAATGTGTGACTGCCACATTCAGTCTTGGCCAATAACTAAAAAGTCATTGAGGTATACATAACTGTAAAGCCACGCAGCTCCATCATCCAGCAAATTGACTGTGTAAGGCGATGGAAAAATGGGTGTCAATTGCTGATAAGAAAGGTAAAGGTGGGTCAATTAAAAAAATTCCATTTTAAATCCAGGGCCTTATAATTTAAAAAATGAACATAGATGGAACGGTATGCATGTCTAAGATCAACTTTAGCAAGAAAGTATCCTTTCTGAATTAAGGCCACTGCATCATCCAGAGTAAAAAAATGTTGCTTAAATCTATGTTAATATAACTAAGTATCTGATGAATGTACTGATGAAATTAGGCAATGGAGCAGAAAAACTTTTTCTTTGAATACTGATTATTAATACACTTTGATTTTTTTTTTATGATTGATTTAATTTAATTATAAAGTCAAAGAATTAGAGTCAGTTTTCTTAGAACTAATCAACCCTAAAAAATCTAACATTTTAATAGGCTGTGTTTAAAGAAATCTGAGAATGGATACACAGGACTTCATAGATTTCTATATAAATCCTTTAATGAGTAGAGTTAGTAAAGAGAACAAAGTATTAGCCCTGTTAGGAGATTTCAATATAGACTTATTAAATTAAGGCAACTTCTCCAACAGATATTTTTGATATTATTAAGCTTTTAAATCCTTTTAAATAGCATTCCTTATAGAATTCTGTATCTATTGGGTGAAACGATTTCACAATTAAACTCCATATTTAACATTTCATTTAATTTAGGGATTTCCCAGATTTTCGAATAACTGGAACAGTAATTCCAATTCATAAAAAAGATTCAAAATTGCTTATTTCAAATAACAGACTTATAATCTTTCTTTCAAATTTAGATAAAATTCTTGAAAAACTAATGCATTCCAGAATTACTAAGTTCTTAAATCAATCAAATGTTCTCTATATAAGTTTCAGTTTGTTTCCTAGAGGCCATTCTACCAATCATGTTTATTAAATCTAACTAATAAGATTCAAAAAGCTTTAGATGAAAGCAAATTTGCATTTATCATCTTTAGCTAGACTTACGAAAAGCCTTTGATACAGTTGATATTGATATCTTGTAGAAAAAACTTCATTATTAATATTATAGAATTCGTGGTGTAGCCAATGATTGGTTTAAATCTTATCTTAGTGAAAGGATAGATATAGATAGATTTAATGGTACTGACTCTGATTTAAAAAAGGTCTCTATAGGCGTTCGACAAGGTTTTGTACTTGTTCCAAACATGGGAAATTTTATCTTGTTTTCCTAATGATACTCCACTGATTTTTTGCGCGTCAAAGCCTTCGATCAAAAACACAACAAAAAATTGATTAGTAATTTTACATAACTTAAAATTTTGATAAGATAAGAATATCGAAGGTTTACTTTCTAAATTTTAATATATATCTAATTAATTTTGAGTTGTGTACTTTTTTCTTGAATAGTCCTTTCGGTGGAAGGTGCATTTGTTTACCATCCAAAAGTCTACCATTATTAATAATGACATATTTTGAAGATGCGCGCGCATGATTTTCTGAAACCGGAAACTTATGTATTCTCTTTTTTTTTGAGATTTTCTATCGTTCTTTGTGATATAACCTAAAACTCGCTTGATGGCCGGCCGGGAGTGCATTTAAATATATATAATATATATAAGCAGGAGGATTGCTATACTAGAGAAGATGAGAAAGCATTTTTTGATGACGACGAAGTTTTGAATACTGCTATAGATAACATAGCCCGTGGGCTTGAAGAAGATGAAGAAAACCAATGCTTTTCGTTTAATCTTCGTGATAAAATCGGAAAGTCTTAAAAGGTGGCTTGTTGTCGTTGAGAAAGAAGGCACATCAACAAAAGACTTCTTCTATTTCTTCTACAACTAGCAATATAAAATTTTAAATGGCATAGTTTCTACCATCATCCTCAAACGAAACAGCTTGGTCGAAAGTACATACGTTGAAGAGAGTTGAAGTAAATTTTAGCATATAGTATGCAGAGGAACTTTAACTTTAAATACCTAACCAGGAGTGCTATCTCCTTTTGGTTGAGTTTTCTAGTTTTATTTTGTGTGAAATACTTTGGAATTCCTTTAAGAATGTAATTGATAGTTTTATTTGAGGTGCAGCAAAATTTATATGAATATGGAAAACCCTTGATATGCCAGGAGGGTGTCCAACGGACAAGTCCAGAGGTCTTGTTTACAGGACGTTTATAACTTTAAATTTATTCATTCTGGGAGATTAACTACTTTAAGCGCAAGCCAGGGCCTATTTTGACTACTGTGGTGCAATTTATAGTGATAGTGAAAATTATTGAAGAAAACCATGTAAAATGGCGCAAAAAATTGAAATAAAACAAGACACACAAGTGTTTTAACTTCTTCGCCTTCATAAACAAACTTCTATCATTTACTTGGAATTTTTTGAAAAATAAATCAAATTTTAATAAATAGCTTTTTATCTTACATGTTGATTAACTATTGATAGAATTGAAAAATAAACATCAATAAAAACAACAACTCATTTTAGTATGTTTTTTGAACAGAAAAAACGTGTTTCCATTATGATATGACAACTCTCATTTATGCTTACGCGAAGGAGTAATAATTACATTAACAATTCACTAAACCGACTCGTGTGAAAATAAATCGTACAATAAATTGGTGTAAAACCAATATTTTTTAAGCCATATTTTTACTGAACTAGATTTTAAAGAAGTCGCTATTAAAAAAGATTTCGCACGGTAAAACGTTTGTCTTTTGTATTTTGAACAACTTTAATGACCGAATAAAACAAACATACCGCACTTCTTTTATAAAAGGTTACGTATCAAAGTGAACGATACGCGAATCATCTGATACACATCATAAAACATGACATAAATCGCATTGTTCATAAGGCAGGAAGTGGAAATTGATTCGCTAACCTCACTGTTCGTATTCGAACACGGTACGCGTATCATTTTTGTTAGGTGGAAATCAGGCTTTAATGCAATGTTTGAGTATTCTTTTAACTTAGCACATGTAAAATTACATTCATTGAGTATACGTTTATTGATGTTCACGTTTTACGTTTTACAAAATTATGAGTTCTAATCAGTTATAATGATTTCAGTACGATAAGAATTTTCTCGTCAATCGCTAAATAAACATTCATTATTTATAAAAATTTATTACTTTCGAAAATTATAATGGCTTTTTATCTTTATACCTTTACCTGCCTTATTTTTTCTAGAATTAAATATTATGTCGTTTCTTGCTCTTTTATCATTTTGACGTCATTCTTTTATACTTTGCTTCTATTGAAACTTACTCTATTCGAATAATATTTTGCAAATATATAATAATATTTGGTAAAAATGTCTACGATCACCCATCGGAAATTTAAATCTTTCTAAATCATTGCTTTCCTTAAGTGACGAAGGATAAATATTCCAGATTTTTACTCCAATAGTTCTCAGAGATTGCGTACCAAAAACTACTTTATTTATAGTGCTTAATGAAAAAACGCTCTGAGATCTGATATTATAATTTAAAATTCTATAATGGAGCTGCTTAATTACGTTTGCATTTGTACATAAAAGCGCTATTTGTTGAATGTTAGAAAAATGTATTGGGCAAGATTTATCTCTAAGTAGCAGTGATTCAAAACTAGAATTTATTTCGTTATATACTATTCTTAAAGCCCTTTCGTGTAAGTAGTTTATACGATTGCTAAGGCAACGAGTGTGAGAAAACCAAACCAAAGGACAATATGAAAATCGAGATTAGATAAATAAGTGAATTAAATTGCAAATCATTGTCTATAGTGACACCAAGGAGTTTTTGAGATTTACTTTCAAACAGCAGTTTCCCTAATGATAAAACAGATGTGCTCATGTTTGTTTTCAGTAACCAGAAAATGACACTTTTTAATTTCATGTAGTTATCTTTAAACCTTTGAGTGGCGATATTAGCATCATGTTCAAGATTTTCTATCACTTTTGATAGTAGTTTTCCACACGAATAAAGGGAAGGTAGATATTGAAAAATAAGGAATCCATGAGGAACACCAATCAGAAGTTCAATCCATTCACCAAAAGATGAGTTCACTTTAGTTAGTTGAAATCATTTTTTTAAGTAAGAAAAAATCAATTCTAGGGATATCATATCCATAAGCATTTAGTTAGCCAACATGAGGTCATGGTTAATTGTATCAAAAGCTTTAGATAAATCCATCTTATCCAACAATCCGAAACGAGCCATACCTACCCAAAGCGACCCAGAATGAGCCATAGAGATCCAGAACGAACCATAGCTAACCAAAAGTATTACAACAACATAATGTATTAGATCATTTAATTAAAATAGTATTGTAAAGTGTTCACTCGATTACAAACTGCTTTCTCAAAAGAAAATTTTCAAGAAAATCTTTTGATCATGTCTTTCAGCATTAAAACCGCGACGATACTTAGTTCAAATTAACGAGTGTACATGTTATGAAACAATATTTTGACGACTTTACATGTGATGCTATATTAAAAACCTAATGAAGAATAGCCCTCAGAATCATAGAGACAACTAACCGGTTTTAAGGTTATTTTACACAAACAGATAAAACTCTCTGCAAAAACGTCCTACTTCCATATAAAAATAGCCGTCTGTGGGTCCCTTATTGTTCACATGACCGTTCTAGCAAAACAAAAATTGGCTTTACTTTTTCTCTAAGAAGTATACGGAGAAGGTCTCTCTAGGTATATTTATAATCTCTATGCTCAGAATGCATTTTTAAATCAGCTTAATAAATCAAAGCAGAATTTCAATCATAATATATCATTACAGTGAAGGATGATTATTACACGTGCCAAATAATATTGTATATATGGTTCTAGGAAAAAATCTCCCCAGAAACCCCCCCCCCCCCGGAAAAAATCCCCCCAGAAAAAATGCCCCAGGAAAAAATCCCCTCAAAATAATCCCCCCGAGAAAAAAAAACCCGAGAAAAACACCCCCCAAAATATTTTTCAGAACATCTAGATAAGGTCTACATAACTATGCTAAATGCATGAAACTATTGTATATGTTAGGTTTCGGTTAGAAAAGATATTAGTTATATATAAATTAACAGAAAAACTCGGCGTTTCAAATAAGTGTTATTTGGTTACAAACTAATCGGTTGATGTCTATTTATTCATTTTTACATATTTATTTATAAATTAAATAATTAGTTAGTCATCAGGTATTACACTTGATGATATGTTTACTTTATATAAAATTCGTTGTTTGAAATAATAATAATTTGAACGAAGAACCAAGTACCACAGAACCAAAAATATGTTTATAAAAAATATTTATACGGGTTTTTTTTTCCGGGAGCATATTTCTTGGGGGGATTTTTTCCTGATACCTGTATATACATAAGCTGTTTTTTGTTTTAACAAGTTTTTTTACAAATAAAGATTTGTTTACAAGTTTTTATATAATTAAAAATATTTATATAATTAAAAATATTTATTTATATTTAAAATATTTATATTGAATATAATAGATAAAGTTTATCCTTTTGAAATATTATTAATAGATTTCAATAAGTATTTGAAATTAACAAAGTCGTTGTTCATAATTCTTTTTTAAATACATCGTACATCCTCACCTTATCTAGATCTATTAAGTTGATCACAACATACAAAACCATTCCTTACATTCCACGTTTGGTTTTTATTCTATTGCGCATGTGTTTACATTTTAGATAGTTATGCGTGGTTAGGGCTCGTTGTGGGTGGTTTTGGCTCATTAACCGTTCATAATCGCTGCTGCCGAACCATTTTGGTCTAAAGTGTTTTTCCATTTTCCAAGCATACTTACGAGAGCATACTGTGTATTGACTCCAGACTTAACCACTTGGACTTAGAATGTTTTCAAAGTGCTTGGAAATTTGTTTATGTATTATTCTCACAAAAACTGGAAATACAAGGGAGAACACTAATTGGGCGATATTTTTTGGGATCAGTTGAATCTTCTTTTTTAAAGATGGGTGTAATTGTAGCAATTTTAAGAGCAGAAGGAAAACTACCAGTTTGAAGGCACTTGTTAATAATCAATGTTAGGTAAGGTGCAATAGTATTTTCTACATTTTCAGAATTTTTACTGGGTATGTCAGTAGCTAATTGAACCTCCCTTTTAAGAATTTAAATTTTGAATTTCTTTTTTGACATCACTGATTGTGATAGGTTTGAATGAGAAGATTGGAAAAGTTTTTCTGTTCTTTATTTTCAGAATACTTGGATGTTTTTCAAATTTTCTAGTAATGGAACAATAAAGTTTTTCTTCTATTATTAATGTGATTAAGATCAATTGAGATACCTAGAGTATTAGTAATGTTAGAAAATTAAATGTTACCTCTTTTTTTACATTTTGTTCATCTTAAATAATTTCATTCTCTTTTATCAAATTTATCTTAGTAGTAGATTCAGGGATGAGAAGAGAGGTTTTATCGTCTTCCAAAACTTTTTGTTATTGGTGACGTATTTTAAACTGATATTACTGTAAAAATAAAATTTCTCTTTTTTTGTAGATTCTACTGCAAAAATTTCTTTGTTTGTTGTAAGCAATGTGATTTTGGGTAATTCTTTTTCTGTTAAAATTGTTTGAAAGTTGACTTCTTTTCATAGCTTTTCTGATAGTCTTCAAGACATGGTGCATGATTTTCTCTTAAAAAATATGTTTAAGCTATTTTTTGAAGAAAATGAGTTTTTTAAGTCAAAGCCTTTGTACTTATTTGCTTTGGAGAAGCTTTAGGAAAATGAGTTTTAAAAGTAGTGGTTACCAGTCTGTCACAATCAGAAAGATTATTTGATACAACATTCATAGAGAAAAAGCTCTTTAGGGCTGTTTGTAAGGATAAAAAAGGTCCATTGCGCTCGTATTTGTCACACTTTTAAAACAGGTAGGCGATTTTACTAGATTTGATAAGTTGTTATTAGATATAAATCCGCAAAATATAGGTTCTCCTTCTTCAGCATTGAATTCTCCCATAATGATTGAGTTTTGATAAAGTCCAATAAAGTCTAAAGCTTTCTGTAAATTTTCAAAGAAATATGTATCATCCTGAGACGGGGGTTGGTAGATTACTACCAGAAGCCATTTAGTTTTTCTGAGGTTTACTTTTATAAATAATGCTTCTTTATTGTCAAGTGAAATATGCTTTGTAAGCAGTTTGCTAGGAATATCTTCCCTGAGATAAACTAGGAGGCCACCACCTTGCCTGTTACTGTCTAGTCGGAAAAAAAGCCATGAATTGCAAATTGTGTAGACAAAAACGATTGTTGCTATCATCAATGAAGCCGATATTGTATTTATTTCTTGAATTTTATCATTTTGCAATTGGCTTTTGCGTATTATCACCGTTTAGATAAATCACTGACTTCACTTTATAGGTGTAACATTTTTTAGCAATAATTCCAATGTTGTTCGCAATTTCATTAGGGGTAAGTTGGTAATTGTTTTGGGGTTGATATACATCATTACAACAAGCGTGTATGATTGCTAAATCTGTGCTT
>JAUELD010062718.1:0-15402 GCA_031471615.1 Aglantha digitale | reverse complement strand
TTAACAGAGATGGTATTTTAACAGAGATGGTATTTTAACAGAGATGGTATTCTAACAGAGGTGGTATTCTAACAGAGATGTTTTTTCAGAATACTACCGAACAAAAATAAACAAATTGCGCAAACGAATCATTTTATATTTTTAGCTGTAAAGAAACTTTAAACGGGAAAGATGTTGTAATTTGATATCGGATGTGGAAAACTTAACAAGGTTTATTTAAGTTCCACCCAAATCATATGAGAAGAATTCAATTCAGTAATAATTGATTGAAACAATCATCGCAGAAATATTTAATTAACAGTCTATGTGTTACATTTTTTCAACCTATTGTACCAAAGTATTCCATTTTAATGTTTTTCTTAGCCGTATTAATGAAGTTGAACTTTTCATGTCCGAAATTAATTCGCACTTTTTAAAACGTTTAACCTCTTTTAAGTCGAAAAAATAAAGAAATATCTGTTTTTTGTTCATAAATATGATTTAAATTTTTACGATAAATACTACATTAAGATATAAGCTTAACGTTATTTGGTCATTTTATTTTTTGGTTATTTATTTATTGTATTATTTGGTAAAGAACAAATGCTTTTTTAAGCATGTTCATTCTATGGAAATATATGTATGCACAGATACGCTTGTCCACTGTTTTGAAGCGTTCTGCAAAATCTAAGTATTAAAAATACAAAGATTCAAGAACAATTTATTTTTTTTTAAAAAATATAAGGGCCTAGTTTTACATTACTTTTTTGAAGAGAATTAAATTTAGTTTTAGTTTGTCATGAAGAACTTAGCTTTATATTGTTAGATATATATTATGAGCCATTAGAAGTAAGAAGCATATTGAGTTAAAGAAATAAATAGAGTTTTTGGATGCATTACTTATGGTAAATTTAACTGTCGATTTGTTTATATGTAACTAAGCGTAAGAAAAGAAAATAATGAAACGCAATTCGATAAATGAAGACTTCCATAGAAATTCAAAAGGGATGATTGATTTCTTTCGTAAGTTGAAACTTGACAATTAGCTGACTGTTCGGGTCCTATTTATTTGACCATCTTACTGAGACCATCGACAATATTTATAGAGCTGCCACATTTTTTGGAAAAGTCGTTCGTCTTTGCCAAAACAACGTATTATATGTCATGTAAGACGTTAACGTCTCTTAACTTTGATTAGTAATTTTTAACTGCAAAATATTAGATTTTATTTTTCAATGTGTTAAATAAAAGTTCATGAAAGAAAAAGAATTTTTTTATTTTTTTACGTGTGACCAAGGTAGTTTACGTGACGTGCTAAAAGTTACGCAAAGTAAGAATATTACACGAACATCACTTATATCACTGATTACGCCACGTTTTAATTCTAAATTAACCCATAAAAGTGTTAACTGGCTACATCGTACCTCCATCAATCTTTAATAACTTTAACCTACCTAAAGTGATTACATACGTGCATCGCCATTAAAATAGTTAGTAGTGGTATTATATTACCACATTTACTTTCTATTAAATGATTTTCTGATTATGGTAAAGTGATAATTGCAATTTAATTCCATTTGCATCTAATTACAGAATTTATTACTTTCGTTTTCTATTTAAATTGTGCTGTTTTTTTATTTTTTGTTCATTTTGTTTTAATTTTGATTTTATCAATGTTGTAGGGATTTTCGACGTCGAACGAAAAATGGCGACACATTTGGTAGAAGGTGAAAAAGGTAAGAGATTCACGTGATTCTAGGTCAAGCATGTATATAATATTTTACGTCATATTCACGTAGTGTCACGTCATACATTTGCGTAATATTACGACATACATTCACGTGATATTTCTTATTGCGCATGGATTGGATTGGATGTATAAGCATTAAAGCAAAAAGATAATTTTTTAAAAATGTCTTTACGTACAAGAAAGTTTATACGATCCATCGTTAAACAACACGATGAAGCTTCTAATTGTTTTAATTTATTAATTAAATGTATTTTTATTGGATAAAGGTACCCTATGACTGCTGTGCTTACAAATTAAAGACCCACTGCGGGGCATGCAAGCGTATTCAGTTATTGCCATGTAAACTAAATTCGTTTTTTATGTCTAGCTAACACATACCATGTTCCGGGTCCTGTTAATGGTAATCCTTATGCACAAATAGATAACGATTTAAAAGAAAGACTTCGGTCAAGACCATCCGTAAGAAATTATAACACTCAAAATTTGTACGAAGGCATCGAAGACCTAGATAACCTTTTGGGAGATTTAGGTTTCCATACCAGTTCTCCGCAAATCTCAACGGACACTCACATGAGACTTAAATCGAATAACACCCCATTACAAAAACATAATATTACGCCTAGTGTTGGCGAGATCAAATATGCACCCACTGTTGACGAACGCAAAGCCAGTGTAAGACAATATGGCCAATTATATCAACCCTCTTCTTTGATTTACCGTGAGCAAATCAGTAACTCCTCATCTGCCAGTGATGACGTATTTAAAGACACTTCCACTGCATCCAACGTAAATAATTTATTGTACGAACTTGATCAGTCGCCTTTAAATAGTTACAACAACGTCGTAATCGGTAAACCTCGAACTTTAAAAACAAATTTGTCGGCGTATGATAACGACGATTCGATTTCCAGTAGTGAAACCGAGTACGACAGAAACGACTCGGTAGATGGGGCAATGGTGATTCAAGCCGGGACGGTAGCTCAACATGTACAATCTTTAAGTAAAGTTTTATTCAAAAGTGAAAACGATTACAGTAAGCGAATGGGAGTACCGTTAGCGGGACTTTCTTCACCAAAGCTTGTTGAAGAGAAAGTGTCAGCGTTTAATAGTCGCTCGTTGGCGAAAGGTTACTGTAGTCCACCCATTGATAGCGTATACCATAGTCACAGTGGCCCAACGAGAATCAATTATGATATGAATGACACACACGAAGCCAGTGAAAGTACCAAGTTTGCTTGTAAGTTGCTTGATTTCCACATGAATACCTAAATCACTTTTAAGATCTTGAATTTTCTAGGTGGACTGTAGAACCCCCTAATCTCTAGAGTAAATGACTCAAATGAGGCCAAAAAAAGTTAGTTACATAAATTTTAATTTGTTAAGCTAGTTAAGTTTTTTTAATTGTTAGAAAGCCAAAGTAATTAAGGTTTGTTCTCGATCAAATAAACTCTACTAATCAACAACATTCATTTAATTTTTTGCCAGCTTTTTGTCTACTCAGGTAATGATAAAGACTTATACGTAATACGTCCAGTGATTTGTTATGATATTTGGACAGTATAAGCATTCTAGAGTTAACAACACATTGATCATTTAAAGTATAAATAAATTTCTTCTAACGTATTTCCAGATGGTTCTCCTCCTGTAAGTTCTCACATGCCCCGTAATATGGACTGTACGATTGGCGACCATTCAAACACATTCAAACCGTAAGTTCGTTTACAAAATATTCGTATTAACGATTTTGTTGTAAGATTTCATATCTAAAAATGTTTTTAATAACTTAATAAAGCAGATTAACATTTTTTATACAAGTTTTTCAAAGCATTTGACAAATTTTCTACAAGTTTTTGTTTTTTAAATTCTATGTATGCTTCTTGTTACGAAACAAAGTTTGTTTACGACTAAATTGAATAAATACAGTAATTTTTAAATATAGTTAGTAGAAATAGATAATCTTGATAGATAAAATACATGTGGTGTCCTTAGGATGAAAATTATGTAAATTATCTTTCGAAATTTGCAACTTCAATAACAATTGCTTTTTAAATTTTACGGTGAGTGACGTGTATTCTGGTCTTCTAAATGCACGAAATAGTATCACAGTCTATGCATTTAGTTGGGTTTAAATCGAATGGAAAAGATTTTCCCCATGTTCTCGTAGTGTATTTATTTTCAATAATAAACCCATTGTTTTTTTAAAAACCATATGCTATTTCAAACGGTACTGAATTTTATTTTTATTTTATCAATTGTATTTCCTGAGAAAAACCATTAAAGCTTATTTTATTAGTATATCAATTTTATAGAGCGAACGTTTTGATGCGTTCAGATTCTGCGTATGGCGAATCTATGAGCTCTTCGTCGTCCGTGGTTTCACCTACCTCGTTTAATCATAGTATGCACGATAGCCATATGGCGCCTTCTGATACAAGCAAGCAGTTACACATCAATGCATCGGTGCATTTTACCGAAGGGCAAGACGACAATTGTAGCCCGCGATCCGAAAATAACCAGGCTAAATCATCAGGTAATGTTTAGTGATCATTATTACAATGTTTAATAATCTGTGATTCGCGTAATGTGATTATGTTTATTGCGTTTAGGTATAGGGAGTAGATCATCGAGTATGACTAGCCTGGAGTATGAAGACGAGTCGGCAGCCTATTCAAAGTCGCAAGAATTAAAACCAGTGCAAAATATTAAGCCTACTGTGTATTTTGAGGAACAGATGCATGATAATGTTGAAGTTACCAAGGCAACACGGTGAGTGGATTTTTTTAAAAAATTCGATTACTTATCCAGATTTGTTTCTGTATTAAAATTTTTTTTTGGTTAATGATATTAAAAACGATTTTGTATCTGTGCAGAAAAATTTCTAACAGATAGATTGGAATACAAGACGTCACGTAGTTAGGAATGTAGTTTTTAATTATTTTCTCATGAATATTATTTGTCACGCTTCGAAGCTTTCTTCGCCCTTCATAAGTAAGGGAATAAATATATAAATCAAAAAGACAAACAGGAAACGGATATGTAATCAACGCTATGTTCTTTAAAAGCAGAGATATGTTTTCGTGAGTAATTGTAAACACCAAAATCATTTAAATTAGCAACTTTGCTTTTAAACTAGTGCTACCTTTCTTACTGTTTTTATCATCTCGAAAATTGTTTATTGCATTATAGTGACTTAATAAAAAAACAGATCTTTTTTTATGTTCCGATCTGTGAAAAACACGTAGTTGTCTGTTGTCTATTTTTCAAGCTCAATATAATTCAAAAAGCTCAAGTAATCTTAATATAAGTCCATTTTAATGCTATTTTCGGATGAAAACCGTCGTAACGGTTTTTTCAATGGCAAGATGCTAAATTAATGGTACCTTTTATAGTTAAAAACATTTTTTTTATTAAACCATAAAAATTTTTATGGATTTAAAAATCCATAAATAATCTTTTTATGACAAAGAAAAAAAATCTAGATTTAGATTTACAAATGTAAACACTCTAAACACACAATTAAGATTTCTTCAAATTTCTAGCCTTATGACCCCTAGTATAAAATATTCGTAAAAATATCTTTGCCATTAAAACAACCCCTCTTGCAAAATGGCGGCTTGTACCCGAGAAGGGCGTATTAATTAATATTGCTTTAAATTCGTCTGAAGATCCAATCAAGACGTAGTCAAAAAAGTTCCTATTTTAAACATATTGAAAGACTTTTTGTTTATTACGACAGTTAGATAAAAGTTATCTTATTAAGTTATTTAATTTTGTGAGGTGTGAAAGCTTTTTGGGGTTTTCCTTATATACTTTAAGTTTTGAATATATTAGTTATTTTTGTTAGCCCTAATTTGATATAAATATATATATATATATATATATATATATATATATATGAAAAATAGATCCTCCTTGTTGATTGGTTTAATAATACAATAAAAAACTTATTTCGAGCCCTAAATTTATTTCTGCCCACTCGTTTTTTTTTTCTTTTCTCGACACAAGAATTGTTAGTTCATAAAAGCATCATGTAGTCATTTAGAGATCAACAAAATATTTTAGTTTATTTTCTTATACTAAAATAACATCAGCGAAAAAAAGATCTACAATGACGTGGTGACGTCTTCGTGCTATACTGACAAAATGTTTACTAATTTGTTTGTTTATAGAGGTACTATAAACAATCTTTGTTACTATAATCTTAGTTGAAATGACAACGATAAAGAATTTCTTGTTTACATCAACAACTTTTTTTTTTTATGTGTGAGTGAACTTTATGTCCATGAACGCCTGTTATAAATTATTTGACAGGTTTGTAAATTTATTCAGTATCGAGAACCTTAAACCGTGTAACCTTTATGTCTTAGTACATTTTGATCAATCAGTGTTGCAGGAAATAATTTTTTCTTCAAAATACCTAGTATTAAACTTTGCTCTCTGTTGTTTGTTTTACTATAAAAAAAATATCTATGACACTCTTCTCCACAAAGTAAACATGTGTCATCATTGATAATTTGCTTTATTGTTTTACCTGAATTCTTGCCCTATGTTCCCTGAAATATTGTTATCAAATCATATCTGCGATGGAGAGTGTAGAGGCATAACTTGGCTAAAAATGACTGATTATTTTAATTGAAATTTCTACAAACTCAGTTTCACGCATCTAATGCTCATTAAACAACGTTTATGAAAGATCGACTGTTAAAAAGAGTTAATTGATTTTTTAAGCTTTGTTTTTATTACTTTGTACTTGTGGTTGCTATGTTATTAGAAGCTGATGATTAAGCGAGAAAGAGGAAAATCTTATGTAGTTAATATTAATCTAATATTAATCTGAAGACCATCTTTCGTAAAA
This sequence comes from Aglantha digitale, assembly GCA_031471615.1. NCBI lineage: Eukaryota > Metazoa > Cnidaria > Hydrozoa > Trachymedusae > Rhopalonematidae > Aglantha > Aglantha digitale. Next base: position 8,818 of record JAUELD010062718.1, on the reverse strand, counting down.
CATAACTGTTCGAAATAAAATTTAGTTAAGAAATTATTATTAATATATTGATTATTATTAGTGAAAGTATTTAAAATGACTCTGCTTGATCAATTGTGGGACGTATTAAAAACAAGGTAGGGAATAAATCACCGTACCAAAAAATAATAGATGCGTCAAAAGATCGACCAGATTTAGTTTCTCCTTTAAACGAATTATTTTATAGTTTAACCGCGTGTTAAATTGTTTAAAGTGTTTTTAAATTTTTTGTTTTTACTAATTAACATTTGCTTACTTCGTTTTGAGATTGTTTGTGGCTCCAAATACGTTGGATCAGTATTGAACAACAAAAAATTAAGTGTCAGTGAGCGAGTGAGATTTTTTGAAATAGATCCATCTCAACTCATCTTCTGTTATCATATCTGCGATGGAGAGTGTAGAGAGTGTAGACTTTTATTCGAATCAGTAGAAAAACGAATTTTGGAGAAACAAATGTATTCTTTTTTACAGGCGATGTTATTTTTGAACTTTTTAATATGTTTTCCGTTTTTGCTATTTTTTTATATTTCGTTTAAGCATATAGCTTTTTTAAAGTGGTATTTTTCGGAATGAGGCTGTATTTATCGGATTTTGTCGTTTTTACTCATCCATGCTTTTGGCGTATTATACTTTATTTCTGACTGTATGTTTGTTTGTGTAGCTCATTAAATGTGGTCGAAGAGAAAATTCAAAGTGTATCGATACAAAGAGAAGTTGAGTTTTTGAATGACGACATATTTAAAAACCTGTTAGAAGATGACGAGAGAGAAATAAAAGTTAAACCTCATGTAGTACCCCTCCAACAACATCAAAACCCGAATACGCCGAACGGTGTAGTCCACGACGTAAAATATATAAATCGGAATAATATCGGGTTCCAGGATCAAAAGCTTGATTGTAATTATAATCAGTTGAATGACAATAACCAGAAATTAAATTATTACCAAAACTGTAATTCAGTGTCCAATAACAAAGAAAGATCCCCCGCGGAGGAAGAAGAAGATGTTAAAACGTTAGCGTTTAAGCATCTTGAATCTTTGTAAGTTAAATTTGTTTACAGTTGCTTTATTTATTCAGATATACTTTGTATATTTACATACTCACTTTATTAAACATCATTCTGTCTTTTATGTATCTCAAATCAAGGTCTAATAAAGAGAACAGTAAGAAATCAAGTTTATAATAAACTTTGAATTAATCATTTTCATATGCGTTTTGTTGTTTATAGAAAAATGTCTATTAGAGGCTGGGCCCTGTTAATCCGCTTGGTTTCAGTTCTTTCACTAGATTCCTAAATTTCTTGAAGGTTTCCATCAGTGTAGACAGATATTTATATCAAGTTATATTATTTTGTGCATTTTTATATTATTTTTATTGTTTTATTTAATAACGTCATGCTTTATTTACTTAGAAATCGGTGTGGCAATTACACGACACCAACTTTCAATAACAAAAATATCGAATATCGTCATGGTATCAAAGTGACCAATGGCATTGTTCCATCACCTGATGAAAATTACAACGTCAATTATAATGGTAGCTTTCCTGTTTTAAAACCGCTGATGAATGGTTCAATAAATCATAATAATTTCAATACTATGAAAAGAAATAAATCTTGTCCTAAGCGCCAGCCAATATCAAATTCATCAAGTATTTCTGACGACAATCCTTCGTACATGTCCGAAAATCCGTTTGAATACCCTTCGCCAGACGTTAAATTTGTTGAAACAAGAAGACAATTATCAGGTGGTGGTAGTTCTACCAACAGTGATGGACAACGTTCACCTACGACGCCCCAATCACCAAGAGCTGGTCACTTAACCCTTAAAACTCGTCGCATGAGAAGTTCTGGGGGAAGCAACTCGTCTATTTCATCTTCAGGTAATATGTTATTTTATTACTATTTTTGCTTCATCCTAACTATGTTCAGAAGGTTTATCAACCTGTGACGTAAGTGAAGTAGATGTTTAGTCCCGCTAATGCCCGTGTTAGTCATGAGCAATGCAACTTTCCCTTATAACATCAAGTAGACTGGGTATGCTTTTCAATGTGTTTGATGCTATATACAATATATTCCTCGTGCTAGAGTAGCAATGGCAGGTTCAAGCTACATCAGGGGCGGATACAAATAGGACGCATGTGACAAGTACCATAGGTCTATTTTTCCCAAAAAACCTTTATATATACGAAATAACAATTAAAATTGGCAAGTTAGTATTTAATACCTTAGTGCTCTATAAGCTCGATAAGCTGTACCTGTATCTGCTCCTGTAGATGTAAACATCATGTTAGTTGTATTAGTTTATCAACAAGATAAACGATAACAAGATAAAGTATTATTAGGTAAAAGCATTGATAAATAACTGTTAGTGCATTTCCAGAATGGTAATTACATTTCTAGAAAAGTTTTCAATATCAACTAAATAGGCCAAGGTTTCCATAGTTGCTATTTTAACTTGAAAATCGTGCATATAAATGTACTTGAAAAGGTTAATTCTTGAAACAACGTTTTTTTGCGGACGTTTTTCTGAAATACAGCATATTTTTATATCTAGCATATATATATATATCATATATAAAGTTATTTATATAGCTATATATATCATATATAAATTATTTATATAGCTACAGCATAAGTTTTTGTTGCAGAATAATGCTTCTTTTTACCAAGATTTACAAATATTTATTGAATGTGTATTTAAAATGTATCTCACTGTGAAGCACCATGTCTTATATGTGTTATATAAAATCTGCTATGTTACCTTTTAGTATACATTTATAGGATCAAGTAAAGCAGGATATGAAAAATAAAAAGAATCTCTCTCTTTTTTACTATTTTATCAACATTATATTGTTCAAAATTTCATTGTCGGTCGAGATTTATAAGCTGTTTGTTTGTCAAAAGCAAAACGTTTAATGATATAAAATATATAAATATGCTCGTAAAAAGCAAAGCTAAATAAATCATGGCTTATAATTTTTTTATTTTACACTGATGGAATTTTCTTTTATATTTATATTCAGTCACGAGTGCCTTTAAAGAAAGAATATTTTTACAATGGCTCATTAATTTTCTTTTTTACTAGATTTATTTCATGAAATAGCGAGATATCCGTCTGCAAAATTTGATAAAGACACGATGAGCTTGTGGTATAAACCTAGTCTATCACGTGAAGAAGGTATGTATGTTTGACTTATTCTATCATGTGAAGAAGGTTTGTATGTCTTAGTTATAATATAACATATTATTTTGGATTAGTGAAAACCAAGAGTGACAAAGCTTGCACTAGCTTGCAAATAATATGTTATAATTATAAAGTATAATTACTGTATATTTAAATACCATAATGTGTGGAAGAGTAGGGCTTATATTAGTCAGATCCACACACCATATAGCCAGGTATATACCTCGAGATGCCATGTATAAAAATAATAAAAATTAATATTTTACTAACGCTATCTACCCCTTAAGAATTAAAGAGGTACTTTTTGCATTTAACTAATAGCTTGTAGTCTTCGCAACGACTAACAACAGCTGGCAGTTGTCGCAACAATTTGTTAATGTCGAAATTCAACGGGCATTCTAGCACAAATCGTTTAATGGACTTCTTTAAAAAGTAGCATCGTTTCGTTTAATCAATCACTTAAATCATTTTTGTATATGTTATTGTTATTCGTCTCGTTTAGCCACACAACTATTGAAAGATGAACGTCCCGGTGCTTTTGTTGTACGAGATAGCCAATCATATGATGGTGCTTTTGGGTTAGCAGTCAAAGTTGAAACCCCACCACTTGGTGTGTTGCAGCAAGTCGGTGGAGATATGTGTAAGGATTTCATTTCAAAACTTCCCACTTTAATATCACTTTCTTTATTCCGAGCTGCTTTTTGGTCCTGTATCGGTGTTTTTTTTAGTGATTTAGCTGCAAGTAAAGGCTGTGAAGTGTTTTAACGAAACTGCATAAAATCTCTAATTTTAAACAAGGTGTGTGTGATTCTGTTATTTTAGCTAAAATTGATCTTGAGAACGAACTGGTGCGCCATTTCTTGATTGAGCCCTCTAAAAAGGGCGTACGCTTGAAAGGGAGTAATAACGAACCCGCATTCCCTAGCTTAGTGGCGTTAATATATCAACATACCTTAACTAAGATGGCGTTACCTGTAGCGTTAGTTATACCAGAGCCTGGTGAGTATTTTCTAATGTTATTCTACCACGAAAGTAGAGTTTTTATTATTAAATCAAATAAAACATTAATTTGTTATTGTGAAAATACTAACGAATTAGAATACATGTTACTTTACATTTTTGTTGTTGATATTTAAAACATTCTAAATCCGTAATATCTGTGTGATAGTACTAAATTTCTATAAAAAATATTTAGCAATAAAAATAAAGTAGTAAAATTTTAGTTTAACAAGTGTTTATTTTTATTTCTATATTTTTTCACGTCACTAATCCAAAGTGTATTCATAGTCAGCGTCTCTGTTTTTTGTTGTTGTATTCGAATACGTAATAAAAACATAGAGTTCATCATATACTGCAACTTGATGTCGACTTTCCTATAAGGATACCTCGTATTGTTATCATAATGATATCTTTAGATACTACCGATAACCGAAAATCGAATCTAACAGAATCACAACTACTGCAAAAAGGTGCGGCTTGTAATCTAGTATACCTCGGTACCGTAGATGTAGAATCGCTAACAGGAGACGGTGCTGTACATTACGCTATGAATAAAATTACGGCACAGAGTAACATACAAGTAAAGTCCACCATTATTAACATCAAAGTGAATCAGCAAGGGATAACGCTCACAGATAACCAACGAAAGTAAGCGCATATGTTGTAAACTGTTGCATGCTTAGCGAGGTTAAATAGATGAATTTCTACTGACCACCTTTCGAAATGATAGGACTGTGTGTATATGTGTGTACACATATACCACATTACAGTGTGTGGAGGTGGAGGTTGTTGGTTGGAAAAAGAATTTAGGGGTGTGAAATTGGGTAAAAAGATATTAAATATATAAGTATAATAGGTAGATCAACACTTTGAATTTACAGTGTTTCCGTAGTCGTAGTCTTACTCCCTAGGTGGCTCCTATATTTAGAGTAGAGCAGCAAGAATGGAAGAGTAGATGAAAGCGTGTGATTATCTCTTGTTTGTTTTTATACGTTTGTAATACATATAACGCAGCAGGAAAACACTACAACGCTAATCCTTAAGAATTTAATTCCTGATGGCTAAATTCACCACAATATATTTTCTAGAATCTTCTTTCGACGGCATTACATCATGCGAGACGTACTTCATTGTGGTGTGGATCCAAAAGGTCGTAAGATAAACCTTAAACCTATCGTGGACAGTGTTGATAAGGAAGTCGGGTAAGTTCGGTGATGAGTTCTGTGGTTATTTAAAAAAAATAGCAGTCAGTATATATTTACATCTAATGCACTAATTCACCAGATAATATTTTCAGAAACTTCTTGAAACATAAACTAGAAAGATGAAGTTTTTTTTAAAGTTTCTATAACCCATACGGCGCTCTTATAAGACTTTTCGATATAGAAATACTAATTAAAACAATCCTAGGTAAAAAAAAAGCACGAGGGAAAATGCCTCTAGTTTAGAAGCAAAGTTGGCCAACTTTAGTTGTTGAATTGATGCAAATCTAAGACGTGCCATATAGGACAGTAATACGTTATACTAAACTGTTTGTTTGTTATTATTCTAGTTGTTTCGGGTTCGTTGTTCGCAAGCAAAATGGCTCTCTAGAAAACGAATGTCATCTCTGTGCTGAGTTGGACGCTGACCAACCTGCATCGGCTGTTATTAATTTCATACATAAAGCCATGCGATATGCCATTCACCAGTAGTTTTGTACTTACATCTGATATTCTTATATACGTCATTTTGACGTCATTTCGAGGCATAAATTACGTCACTTCGACACAGCAAAAACCACGTGTTTTTATACAGAAACAAAATGCAAAATTTGTTAATAAATCGAAATTTACATATCATGTCATGTCCGACAAAAATGTTGACGTAATATAATTTTGATCACGTGATACAAATACAAAACTAAACTAACTACTTTTGAAAAAGAAAATCGCTATTATTATTATTTTGTAAATATTCTTTATAAATTGTTTTTTTTATTATTTTACCTAAATTATAAAAATATGTAAAATGCATATTTAAAGTGAATTTTTTTTAAAAAGTGATAACGATAGAAAGGGTCGCTAGATCTGAATAAGGTATAGATACTAATAGATATTCGTTAACTGTATTTTTGTAACCACTGAGATGGAGGTATGTATTAGACCATATTCTTAATAATACCGATCTTTACTCATCCCAGTATGCATTTTGTCTATTTACACGAAGAAAACATGATGTAAGCGCCCACGTGTTTCTTTTTACAACATAAAATATCTTACTTACTTATTATAACTATAAACCTTTATAGAGGATTCTGTTGAAATATTTATTGTATAGAAAAAATATTGATGAAATATACGTTTTATATAACCTCTTTTATTCTCAATCTTCCATGGAAAATCACGTGGTAGATGAAGAAATTTTTACCAATGATAAAGAGTACAAGAAGCCCTAAATTAGAGGAAACCAAATTCCATTATGAATTCCATTTGACTGAACACATGTTGAAGACCTAAAATTTCCATTCATTTGGGTAAAATTTGAAACAAGATTTATATTTATTAAAGAAAAAATATTTAATACATTTTTGGTTGATACTTTACCTTATAATAATATATTTATTATTATTTTTTTTATTCAAAATAAACTGTCAAATATTATATACTGGAACGATGGATATCGCTTTGTTTTAAGAATTTTAGAGGATGGGTGTTTCATATAAAACTAGCTGCCAGTCGAATCGACGGTGAAACTTTCCCTTGCTTATGTTCATAAATTCATTTACAACTTTTTTTACGTGATCTTCGTTACTCGCTCCAATGTTGATAAATGAAAAAAACCGTTAAACCCGTTTAGGTACACTGTAATGTATTCCTATATGTTTTCTTACGATTTAAATAGGGAAAAGGGCCAGCGAAAATAATCCACTGTGTCACACTACTCTTTCGACATCTCTTAGCGTGTTTTAGAAGTTCCATGGTATTAATATATAGTTTTTTTTACGATGAATTTTTTTTGTTAAGTTGTTTAAATGTATATTTTTGAGGTCAAGAATACGTTTTTGTTGTCAAATCAAAAACTAAGGTTTAGATTTTGATTTATAATAATAATTTCTTAGCTTCTTCTATTGACTGGTTAAAAAAGTAAATTGAGCTAAATCTAATAAAAATAAATTAATAATCTGGGATATTTTCCCCACCAATATTTTGCAATGAAAAGAATCAAATACACACTGTAGTAATTTACAATGTATTAACACGCGGTGACATTTTCAAACTAAACAATCTACGTATAAAATACAAAAACATTCGTAAAAACATTTTAAAGCAAGAAGATTTTAACAATCTTTCAATCCAAAAATTAAATCAAATACAATTCACTACATACATTTTAATAATCAACTAACCGGGGGTTATTTATTACACTGCACGAAACTATTTCTCCTTCATTTTTCTAAAGATCAATTAATGTTTAAGACATACAAGATTACACAAAACACAAGTCGCCAGAAAACAAAGCATTTTTTACATTCCACAATCTGAAAAAGAAATTCAAAAGAATAAATACCACTTCACTAGAACCCCTTTGACTCTTCCAATCATCCAAAAAAGAAGTTTTCTCTACTTAATTACTCACATACTTAATAATAGGTGGATCCTAAGACAGAAATTGCTCCCGTTGTTGAAATGTTCATTTAATGTCAAAACAAACATTCTAATAAAATTATTGTTGCATTACTCTTAAAAAACAAACTATTTCTTAAAAAGATAAAAAAAACCAAGAAAATTTAATTTAAGAATGCCTCAAAATCAGATTAATAATTTTACTCCCTTAAGTAAGGAAATGATTTATTAGTACAGACTAATATTATAATGATACAAACTATGCTACCTCTAAAATACAATAAAAACAGGGTCTGTATAAACAGAGTGAATTGGTGGAAAGTCGATGAGGAGGATAAAAAAAATTGAGAGTGACGAAAAAGAAATTCGACTTCCTTCTCACAGTGACATGAATACCTATGCCTCACACAACACATAAAAACAAATCTCTATCCCCTCTTGTCGCATTCTAAAATTATGGCTTAAAGATTAACTGAGAAGTTGCTTTTCGACAAAGCTTTTGAAAGCTGTTTTAGACAACATAGTAAAAATAGTAGTTCTTGAATTGATGTCACGTAATAAATTCTTATTTTTTACAGCAAACAATCATTCTCATTTTATTTTAGTGGATGCAGCCACGAATTATAATGGACTAAATAAATGTTCAACTTTATCAACGAACCAACTACTGTTAACACCTGGCGTGTATTCACGACGAAATCTATAAACAAAAAGCCAAGAATAGTTTTGTAAACAATTAAAATAGCGCTACAGTAAGTAGTAAGAATCTATTTGGATCAATAAGTAAAAACATCCTTGCTTTGGTTTCAAAAAGCACAATTCTATATACTATGACATACTGTAAACTCCTACCTATAGGGCTATATAACAGATACTGTAAACTCCCATCTATAGGACTATATAACAGATACTGTAAACTCCCATCTATAGGACTATATAACAGATACTGTAAACTCCCATCTATAGGACTATATAACAGATACTGTAAACTCCCATCTATAGGACTATATA
>JAUELD010062717.1:17375-42174 GCA_031471615.1 Aglantha digitale | reverse complement strand
AATTCTTAGCTTCTTTATTATAGTCACAAATGTTAATACCTGAAATTTGCAGTATTTCTTTGTTTGTTATTTTTCGTATTTCTAGTTGTTTCTTGTTAATATCTCCTTTAATAATTGCGGTATTTTTCCCGTCAATTGTGCAAGTGTTGTGATCAACATTATCTGCAGCAAAAAGAATCGCGCTATTTTCGTTGACAGAATCTTTTAATTCGCAACCGTTACATATTACTGCACAGCGTTCGAATTTAAGAATTTCGTGGTGAGATGAACAGAAACCAAATAGCTCTATACCAATTCCTATTGTAGTGGAGCTAATATTCCTCTAGGTCTTAATATATTCCTCTAAGTGATTATTAGCAAATCCTCGTAGATGTTTTTATTATGAAAATAGGAAATAATATTAGGATTAAGAGTGACGATGGGCGAGTCTAGAATTTAAAAATGCACCACTCCTAGCCAACATTTAAACATTATTAGGAAAAAAATAGCAAAATACTTAAAGTTTTATACCTTGTTATTGTTTACAGAAATCATTCATTTCTCAAGCATCGAAAAATGATGATCGGTATTTTGAGAAATGTTGCTTATAAATTGATGACAACACCACATTCAAGGCTACTACAAGGCTACCTAGTATTATGTTTTAACAAACTTTCATCTAATACATTTCTAACTAAGGAGTCGATCATCTATTTGATTTTTTTTTCTCTTTTTCTGAAGCTGCAGCGAGTTTGATGATATTTTCAAAAGTGCTAACGTCAGCCAAAATAAACCTACAATTGTAGCAACTTTATGTTTTCTAGAAACTGCAATATACTAGAAGTAACTATGCTAAAAATTACATCCATGGCTTCTTTTTTTCTTGGGTTATTAATGGAAAGGAAAGTACTAACTCCTATCTATTCACTGTAAAAATAAAAGTCCGACGCTACTAAGATTAACTTTGACGTCAAAAAAATCGACTTTCCGACTTTAATATGTTGTTCTACGATGGTAATAATTATCAAAAATGTAAAGAAACCTTTTATTGCAATTTATGACAGGTTTGCTCCCATTTGACCCTAGTTTGACTGGACTAAATATATAATTCAATGAAATTTACAGTTTAAATTTTATTTATTAAAATTCATGTGCATCATGGACCCACTATCGTGTGGGTTTTCAAAATCCTTATTTACAATACTTTAACAAGAGACTGCGGTATCAAAAAAACTTCCAAATGAAACTAAAAAAGTTTATCTTTGAAAAGTAAATCTAAAACAATTCAACGCCTTAAAAATGTTAAATATAAATCATAGCTTTGATTTTAAAACTTCGAAATCGATTACAATTTTTTTGTAAAGCAAAGCAAACCTATTGTGGAAGTAATGCGATCCCTTGCAAATCGGAAGAAGAATATTAAAGATCAATTGTTATCGGGGTTTTCTTTGGTAAATTGAGATCGTCTCACAGCATGTAAGAAGCAAAAATACCGTTCCAATGATTGTAGAGATTGTCTAAACGACCCACATTTTAAAAAAGTACTTTCAAAGTTTCCTATTAAAAGCAATCATTTAAGAAATAAAGCAGAAAAGCAGGTTTATTTAGAGAACAAATTTCAAAGGACGTGACTAACACCATCGTAAAAAATCTGGATGAAGAATTTCGCAATTCATGTGATACAACTTTCACAGAGCAGATTACCACACCACACGACGAGCAAACTACTGTAAAGAATGATGATCGCCAACTTTCTCGTAAGATTAAACGCAACATCGAAGAACATTTCTAGCTGTTGAAAGGTAAGTTTTATTCTTGCACTCGAGTACAGCAGATGTATCTAAAAAGATCATAAGTTAATTTTTCGCTATCCCAGCCTAGACATATTTTACTTTATTTTTGACTGTTACTGTTGACGAAGAAGAAGAAGACAAAGAATGCAATACAGAATTCAGACAGTTTGAAATAGATTTCGAACCTTTCAACAAAAGAAAAAGCCCCATAATGAACCATTAAACTTATCTAATTCTTCAAAAAAATTGTTGAAAGTTTTAGACGACATAGATGAAATTTACTGTTTAAATTTTATTTATTATATAACATTTACATCATGTGCATCATGGACCCACTATCGTGTGGGTTTTCAAAATCCTCATTTACAATACTTTAACAAGAGACTGCGGTATCAAAAAAACTTCCAAATGAAACTAAAAAAGTTTATCTTTGAAAAGTAAATCTAAAACAATTCAACGCCTTAAAAATGTTAAATATAAATCATAGCTTTGATTTTAAAACTTCGAAATCGATTACAATTTTTTTGTAAAGCAAAGCAAACCTATTGTGGAAGTAATGCGATCCCTTGCAAATCGGAAGAAGAATATTAAAGATCAATTGTTATCGGGGTTTTCTTTGGTAAATTAGTGAAACAGTATGATAACCACCGTAAACATATCAAATCAGGCAATAAAAGTAAACTACTTTATGAAAACTACAAAACATGTCTTGCCGAAATTGAAGTTCTTCTTGTTATAACAAAAGAAAAATTGAAAAATGAGTTAAAATCAATTGAACTTGCTAATATTAAAGAAAATGAAAGTGGTGCTATAATTTTGAAGCCAACTGAAAATGGATCTTCTGAATATAAAAATTTTGCGCATCAATTACAAATAATTAAGATCCTGTCGAAAGAACTGCGATTAATTTATGGTATTACTGTAACAAACTGTTTTTTTAGGTTGGTAGAAGTAGAGTTGCAGATTTTTGAGAGTTTGTAGAGTTAGCCGTTAACCTAATTTACCGCTTTCTTGAAGTCAGATTTTGATGTATATCAAAATGCTTGGATTTAAAGCATACATCTGGCCATACTTGATGTAAGAAAAGCCCACTTAATGTGCTCTCCTTAAAAAAAGCACATTTACGATAACAAGTTGTCTAGTTTATATTATTAAACGTGATTCTCTTGTTACTTCGATTGTCTAAATTTATTAATACGTAGCCGTGCAGTTTTTAGATGACCTTTCTCGACAAATTGTTATGCATAGAAATAGGGGGGGGGGGTTACCTTTTTATTCATATCAATAAAAAAAAAAATAACTAAGTGCTTTATGTACTTTTCTGATACAATATATTTTAATACTCGCCATTCGAAAGTAAATACGCAATTTCTCTATATTTAACCACTCTATGATAAGAAAACGTTGTTGTTATTAAACCCAACGCAAAAACTTATTATTTTAAAAAAATCAGTGTATTTCAAATAATATATTGCTATCATCAAGCTAAATTAAAATTTATTGGTTTGGACAAAGCAAAACAATACAATCAGTTACAAATCGCCAATCGCTAAACATTACGCGGAATCTAGCTATTATGAGAATCGAGAAAAAATGAGTGGAAAAGAGAGGAAATGACAAGGAAACAATTGGAAACCAATCCATAATGGAAGATGAATTGTAAATAGGTAGAGATAGAAATTAATCTTTAAAGTCAATGTCATAAATACACTGGTAGTTATTCCTCGAATCGAGAAAGAAAAAAATAATTTAAAAGTCGAAAGACTAATTCCTATAGAAAGTACTACTTTGCTGTTTCGTCTCGTTTCCTTGTCGTTTCCTAGTTTCCTATTGCAGATCTTATGTAAACATTAATTTACTACAAAACATATGTGTGTATCTGTATACTAAGTATTCATAGCCAGTTAAAAATAAGTATCAGCTTGTTGTTTACATTAATATTTAGGGACATTAAGTTGTATAAACATATGTACAATATAACTAATAAAGGAATTTCATTTAAAGTCATTCATAAACATTCTTATTTATAATCTAAATTTAGAACTGTAACTATTGAAATATCATTAATTAAAAAAATTACAAATAGTTTTATAACTGTATATTTCTTCATAAATATTTATTTTCGACTTTGTATCATATATGCTAAACCAAAATTGCCACTAAAACATAAGAAATCAAAAGAGCGTGGTAAACGGTAAACATCCTTACATATGAAACCTTACATCTTATATATAAAACCTGAAGCTATTTAAATATTTGTTTTATTTGAAAATCTAGGTTTTGAGTTAGGTTTTTAAGGTAGGTTGTTTTGATTTTCTCGAGCTTGTTATTTAAAATATCATGCCAAAACATTCGCGTCAAGTGGATAAATAAACACACCTTAAAATACATTGTTTAACCAGACAATTGGAACAATGGGAACGAGACAACACGAAACAATATATAATAAAATAGAAAAATACGGGACATACAAATTAAGACAAAATTGAATGAAAAAAAGAGTGACCGTTAAGAAATTGAATCAATTAAATTAGGTTCTAATATATAAACCAATTAGATTTGAGAAAATATTCTATGGGTATTGTTTAGATCGTACCTTTCTTTTCAAATGTTTTCTAAAAGAGATATAAAATAACAAGAGATGCAAGAACAGTTATATCACATATCATCATGGCAGAAGCACCAGCAGCGAGATCCAACATGGCAGAGTTTGATGAAATCTCACTTACCGAAATCGGTGCAAGATTTCTGAATGACACTGTCAAGTGCATAAGGTTGTGCAGGCAATACGGGTTTTCAGCAAGCAACATGATATGTCCTATGCAACGAGCAACAGTTGCTAAAGGCAGTCGACAATATAAGATGGAGATGTTCTGCTAAACCCTGCAGAAAAATATTAATATAAGAAAAGGAAGATTCTTTGAGAAGTCGCACCTGGAATTGTGGCAAATTCTAGGTATTACATATCTCGTGACAAGAACCGCTGGTACGTGTCAATTCAAGACGTTAAGAAAGAGTTAAAAGTCGGCAGCGAACACAGCATCATCGATTGGAATCAATACTGTAGGGATATTTCTGTCAATTATTTTTTAAACAATAGTCGAATGGACGAGTCTCTATTTTCCAGAAGAAAATATAATCAAGGAAGATTGATCCCAGAACAATGGATATTTGGTGGATATGAACCGGCAACAAAGGAAGGTTTTCTGGAACCAGTGCCTCGCAGGGATGCTGCTACATTGCTTCCGATAATTCAACAATGGATACTTCCGGGAACCGCAGCTTATAACCAACTAGGTAACCAATTCTAGGTATTATATATCTCTTGAAAAGAACCTCTGGTACTTATCAATTCAAGACGTTAAGAAAGAGTTAAAAGTCGGCGGCGAACACAGGATCGACGATTAGGATCAATACTGTAGGGATATTGCTGTCAATTATTTTTTAAACAATCCTGTTCAACTTTGTGTCCCGAGGAGGATAGTCGAATCGACGAGTCTCTATTTTCCAGGAGAAAATATAATCAAAAAAAGATTGATCCCAGAACAATGGATATTTAGTGGATATGAACCGGCAACAAAGGAAGGTTTTCTGGAACCAGTGCCTTTAGGGATAACAAACTAGGTGCTATAGATTATCACTTTTAACCATGAATACCATTATGTCGATCCAAACACTGGCGTTACTACCAACTGAGTCAAAGCAATGTGGCAGTGTAGCAAAGCCAAATTTAAAGCAATGTAAGGTCCAACTAATCAGAAAATGATTCCAGATTACCTATCCGAATTTGGTATTAACTATCGCAAATGTATCCAGTTTAAGAGACTATCGCAACAGAACAAACGGCTATTTATATAGCCACAACTAATGAAAAATACATTTTTTGTTGCTTGCTTGAAAACTGCCATAAACAAGTTAATCTGACAGTTTACATACTGTCCTGACAGAATTTCGTGGACTGCTTAGGCCACTTTTGAGTGTAACGTGATTTCATTCCGAGTTTCAAAATATAGCTAAATTATTATTATGAATTCCGATCTTGAGAGATTACAATTAGATTTAGAGTGAAATACAATAATTCCTAAAGTAATGTATCAGGCTAATAATAACTGGATGGCTGGTTTAGCCTTACAAATGTGATAAAGTAAATTATATTTCTCACTACCAAACTCGCTGCAAATTTGTCTATTTATATTTCAGTTTTATTTTTGTCGTTGTTTTGCAAACGCATACATCCTTTTATAAAATAAACAAAACATGATTAGAAATTCTAACTTGTCTTGAATAGAAAACAATACTATATAGTCTAAGGAGTATTAATTTATATCACGTGGCGAACCTTGACGTATTTCACATTGTTCACTTGTTCAATGCTGACCGAGTATTGTTATAATTTATTACATAATCATAAATCGTCTTAAAATGTCACGTAAGTTTACGTGAAATATTTTTAATGTTAGTCTTTTATTTAATTTCAATAAAAAAAAAATTGAACATAACGAAGGAGAGTGTTTTTTGAGTGACTTTCTCGAGCTCGTTATTTAAAATATCATGCCAAACATTTGCGCCAAGTTGACAAATAAACACACCTTAAAATATATTCTTTAACCAGACAATGGGAACAATGGGAACGGGACAACACGAAACAAGATATAATAAAATTGAAAAATACGGGACATACAAATTAAGACAGAACTGAAAAAAAGAAAAATATCCTAATTTGTAAAGAGTGACCGTTAAGGAATTGAACCAATTAAATTAGCTTCTAATATATAAACCAATTAGATTTGAGAAAATATCATATGGGTATTGTTTAGATCGTACCTTTCTTTTCAAATGTTTTCTAAAAGAGATATTTTCTGGAACCAGTGCCTCGAAGGGATGCTACTACATTCCTTCCGATAATTCAACAATGGATTCTTCCAGGAACCGAAATTTGGAGCGACGTATAGGCAGCCTATAACAAACTAGTTGCTATAGATTATCACTTTTAACCATGAATACCATTATGTCGATCCAAACACTGGCGTTACTACCAACTGAGTCAAAGCAATGTGGCAGTGTAGCAAAGCCAAGTTTAAAGCAATGTAAGGTCCAACTAATCAGAAAATGATTCCAGATTACCTATCCGAATTTATATGGAACCAACCTTTCTAAGAATATGGGTTTTTTCACTTCTGGGATCAACTATCGCAAATGTATCCAGTTTAAGAGACTATCGCAACAGAACAAACGGCTATTTTTATAGCCACAACTAATGAAAAATACATTTTTTGTTGCTTGCTTAAAAACTGCCATAAACAAGTTAATCTGACAGTTTACATACTGTCCTGACAGAATTTCGTGGACTGTTAAGGCCACTTTTGAGTGTAACGTGATTTCATTCCGAGTTTCTAAATATAGCTAAATTATTATTATGAATTCCGATCTTGAGAGATTACAATTAGATTTAGAGAGAAATACAATAATTCCTAAAGTAATATATCAGGCTAATAATAACTGGATGTGCAATAGCGCCGAATTGTTTTTTTTATAAAAAAATCCTTTGATTGGCTGTAAAGTTAAGCCATTTCTGCAACAAATATAAAAAGTAAAATTTTAAACTTACCACAAAGTTGTCATCTTTGGTAGAAGCTGCATTCTGCATTATTTCAAAGTTTCTTTTCCTCGCCATTTTATAAAAAAAATTCCCTCAGCATGGGCGATCATATGACTTCGGCATGATAATGTTTTAAAATAACGCGATATAAAAAAGACCAGATTACCAGCTGTAATAATCTCGAAAAGAAAAAAATTTGAATAGAAGGCCAGAATTCTGCAAACCGGCCTTAACATCCTCGAAATACTTAAGCTATAATTGATGAAGACCTAATGGTACTACTAAAACATGTGGCAAGTTACGCTTGTAAAGGTTCTGCATCTACAGAAAATTTGGTAAATTGTGGATCCAAGCTGCTTGATTCATCTAATGAAAATACTACCATTCGAATTGTTACACAAAGGCTCTTGATGACAATAATTGGTGTGATTGACGTATCTGCTGCTGATGTTGACAACTTAAACAGGTGGAAATCCGTCGAAGAATTAAATTTTTTTTTGAAAGCTTTACTGAATCATTTGCCATTATTTTAGATTGTCCCTTATTATTGGATGAATTAATGAAATTAGATAAAAAATAACAAAAGAAATTGCAACGCGGTGATAATGAAAAAAGAGATGGAGCTACATTCTAAATTCACCTTACCTAATATAAATTTGCTATCGGCTCACAGTCTTCAAAGAGCAATAATATCTATTAATTTAATCAATCTCTTATCTATTGCTGTCCGTGATGAACCTGCTATATTATTGCCAGACGGGCGCACAGTTCACTCAACGACCCCAATTCCAAGAAACTTAAAAAAGTAAGATTTTGCTACTGTGCAGTTACAAAATTACCCATTAAAAGATAATCAATTTTGAACACTTCGAAAACTTATGGGATTCAATGAAGAGACAAAGAATTTCAATCTGGTTTGTTTGAACCTTGATGAGCGTGGCATGTGGTCAAAGCAATTATTAGCTTAAAGAAATTCAAAAAGCATAGATCAAACTTTTGGTGTTGTACCGGTCGGGAATTTCTTTGGTGATTTAGGACAATTTGGGCCTATTGATGAGAAAGATTTACAAATTATCGGGATTAATATGCCTATTGATGAGAAAGATTTACTTGTTTGATCCTTAAAAATTGATTCTCCCGATATGCAAGCAGGTTATGCAATATATAGATCGTTTTGTAATTGTGTTTTTTTAACAAAAACTATGCGCCAAGGTGAAGATCAATTAAAATTGTTAAATCGTCTATTAAGAGTCAGAAATGGTACCATTAAACAACAAGACCGGATAGATGTCAATTCTCGTTTTGAAGATAATCTTTCAGATATTGAGAAAAAAACTTTTGCCATGAAAGAGTGCTAACACTTATGAAAACTTGGGCTGAAGTAAACTTTGAAAATCACTCCAAATTATTGGGATTAAATGTACCTGTGGCTGGATTTCCATCTAAAGGCAGAGGGAGTCATCATGCTCAAACAGAAAAGCAGGTTCGCCAAATTGTTTCAAGATGCCCCATCGCAGTAGGGGCTAGAGTTATTTTAACGAAAATTCAAGGTAGTTTTACTTCACTGGGACTTTATAATGGTGCTATTGCAAAGGTTATTGCTATTTTGTATCCCAAAGATGTAAACCCATTGTTGTTGACTTCCCTAACTACCAAGGACCTCCTTGGATTGACCAACATAAAACATGGATACTAATTTCTGTCACTTTTTTGTTCTAGAGTTAATTTTCCAATTTTTCTGGTTATGTAATTCCTATAGCTTAATCACAAGGTATGACCATTGGTTCCAACAAAGATGCTTCTCATGTTCGAGTGAAACTTCAAGAATCTAAAGTCATGGAGCAGCTTAATTTAGGAACAACTTACACTACATTATCTTGCTGTGAAAGAGAATTAGATTGGCGTTTAGTTCAAAAAATATCTCAAGACAAACTTTTTTATATTAATGATCATCCACAAATGAATGGCAGACAAATGGAAGAAGACTCGTCAACTTATCGTAGAAAACATTTATGCTACTGATAACCAGGCCTACATCAATCTAATAAAAGTAATGGATTCATTTTGTTATAAAGTCCAAATGAAGAAGATGTATGAGAAGTCAATGACAAAACAATGAAGATCAGATGAAAAAGAAGTCCGAGAAGTAGATGACAAAGCAAAGAAGTCCAAATGAAGAAGTCCGAGAAGTAGATGACAAAGCAATGAAAATCAAATGAAGAAGATGTATGGGAAGTAGATGACAAATCAATGAAGACCAGATGAAGATGCCTGAGAAGTACATAACCAAGCAATGAAGACTAGATGAAGAATTTTAGGTAGACACGTCCACGTCGTGAGAGCCGGTAACACATGGCATAAGAGTTTTTTAAAGTTGAATGTTTATTTTTAAGCTTATAAAACTTGGTTGAAAATCTTATGCAATGTGCCTGAGATGTACCTTAAATAAATAATTGTAATTATGTTTATTATGAGATACAAAATTCTAGTTTGCCGGCAATTGGTGTTAAAAGGACTAAACACAGCTGCCTTGAGATACTACTTTTGCTTTAAATGTTGAAAAGGGATATATACCCTGATTTTGGGGATATTTATGTTTCCATGTCATATTAGCTAGAAAATTCTTCTTAATAATTTTGATCATTTGAGCTACATTAATTTGATTATTTTAGAATAAATACCTTGATTCCAACAGTCATTATCTTTTATGAAGGTATTAAAGTGTTGATGTAACCATAATGGGCCTTTAAAACTTACCCATAATCTTGCATTAGAGGTTTTATGGTCAGTGTGAGATTTAATGTCTTAATGCATCTCTTGAAGCAGTGAGAACTATTATTTTAATATTAAGAGACGCGAGAGAAGAAGGTAGAAGGAGTTGAAGCAAAAGAGATCGCACCAGCTCACATGATGTAAGTGGGCTCATTTTTATAATTAACTTATTGTCGAAACATTGGCAGCCCAATTCAAAAGCAAATATTTCATTGGAATCTCCTTAGAGCGGAACTAAAATAATTTTATAAGTGTACTGGAGTAATGATTCTTCGAACCATGTAAATGAGGTTCTATATGTGGTTCTTTAATTTTTTATATTCCAAAGCTAAATTGAGAAGAGAGGAAGAACCTCTTAAACCATGTTAATAATTTTTGTAACTAGTTCATTTCATTTTTTTGTTCATTTTTCTTTTTTTTTATACTCAACTAAAGGCCACTTTACTGAACTATACATAAAGTACTTTTTAAGCATAAAGCATTTTAACTTTTATTAATTCACCCTAGAATTAGTGAGTTTTTGAGTGTTTTATGATACTTTGACTTTCTTTCTCACAGGCTTCTACCTAGAAAAAATAGTGCTGACGCAGATATTCCTTCGAAATGATTAGGGAAAATCCTATTTAGTATAGCTAAATTTACAAGTCAGGTAATATTTGTTATATATAAAAGTTCTGTACTTTTATTATTATGTGGATTTTTACAAGACTTGTACATAGTGTTAGATTATCGAAATATTTGATTTTACCTCAGTCCAATGTGTTTTGATGTTATCACCATTTTCTAGTATTTAATGATGACAGTTCAATGATTGAATTTTAGTAATTTCATACCTTACAACATTGTATATATTTTGATGATAAATAACTCATTAATAATATCATATTTAATAACCTCGTCATACGTAATTCTGTATCTTATCTTTCAAAACAATAAACCCGTTGTATGTGTCTGTATACTTAAAGTGGATAATGATAAATATCATAAAAACGATAAAAATCTAAGTTTTAATTCAACATACTAACTTCCTCTAAATAAAAATTGCCCTGTTCTTTTACACTCTTTTGGGATCACCCAAATGCCCTAATTATTTCCATGAAGAGTGCCTATTTTTTATTCACAGATCTAGTTCACTGTAAACCAGCATTTAGGCGCATTTATATTTAAGTTCAATTCATGCCCTGTTCTATACTTTGAGTGGGTACAACCAAATCTCTTAACCATTTTTGTAGATATTTGCACTTTATGTTTTTCGTATTATATATTGTAGCTATACATGTCTAAAATGAAAAGGTACAACGTAAAGCAGAAATGTAGATCCTACCTTCTCATTCAAGCATGCTGACAAGCCTTGATCTCAGACGAAAAAGCTTTAACTCAACTTTTTTTATAGATTTGGTTTGTTTTGTTTTTGTTTGTTTGTTTATTATTATTAGGATAAATTGAAAGGTAGGGTTTTTTGGTAGGGTATAATAATGGTTGAAGAACATCTGTTAAACTAGACTCTCATTTAAAGAATTATAATTGTATGTTAAAGTAAGTGGCACTTAAAATTAAATAAAAGTGTTACATTAAGAGGTTCCAGGCCATATAACACCTACAACCTTGTGACAATACGAAATACATACAAGGTCAAAATTAATCCTAGTTGCGCCCCTGCTTTAGGTACAACTTGAACACACCACCTATGAATCGCAAGCCCGACGACTAACTAACAACTAGACCGCATGTGCTGGGTCCTTTGAATAGAATGTTCACAAATAAAAAGTTTTATGATATTTTTTCCTATTCTTAAATAGTTTGGTTCAGTGTCATTCAGTTCTATGACTCTTGTAACTGAATGGGTCGGTGTCCTTATGTTTGTGTACTGCAGATTTTTTCTCAATGTTTTTTTGGCTTGTCAGCAAGGCGCTACCCGCTGCCGCATTTATTAGTGGGATATTTATTGGCTTGCCAACAAAGCGCTAACCGATGTCGCAATTATTAGTGGGATATTTATTAGACCTCAATTTGAGATATGGTAACTATTGCTGACCCAGAAATATTGGTGCTGCGTTACCTGAGATCGTTTCCCTAGCAACATTGTTTATTTCCGTATCAAAGATAAAGTCATAAGCACATGGCAAAATAGAAATAGACAAGTGAAGTGTTCATTTCAATGTTTTGGATTTGTATTTGTTATGTAGGAATTTTAAAAAGATAAAAATAAATAATAACATAGAAAGTTTTGAACTTTAAACCCTATAACCCGTAGTCCCAACTGTAAAAGTGGATCTTATATGGAGAGAAGTTAAAAATATATAAATTTGCATGTTATTATATATATTGCTAAAAAAGTCTAAAGATAATAACAATAATAACGTAATAACGGCTAGCTAAAGCAGTATATATGATCATGATCGGCCTACTCTGTTTTAACTCCATCCTTTTCATTTGGGACTGGAAGCATGATTCTATGACCTTTTTTTTTTAGCTATATTAGGTATGTTAAAAAACAATGATTGCTATTATTTTAAATAAAACAATAGTTTAGTTTTATAGCTACAGTCAGTTTATTTATAGTCAGTTATGATTATTGTTATTATATTGAGTTTTACAGGTAAACAAAATTTTTGCCATATTTAAAATTGGATTAAAATTCTTTTCAGGTGTTAAAAAGTTAAAAACTACATCAACTTTTCAAGCCCCAAAGCAGTTACTGAAAACTGAGTTTAGTGCTACTGGTTTAAACTGAGTACATTTTACGGTTTAAAAATAGAATGGCCCAATGTGGACATGACTATAGCATGTTTTGAGCATCTCAATCAGGATTCAAGGATAAATTCTAAATGCATATTTTGAATACATACATTTGTGATAAAATGTAGGATAAATTTTGCTGTTTATGAAAATATGCTTCAGCTAAAATTCTGTTCTATATGTGTCTTTTAAATTAAAAAAAATATCAGGGATTTATATAATCTCGATATTGAGTTTCGATATTAATTTATTAATGCATTTATCCCTTAAATAACTATATAGTACAGGATAAAGGAAAATTAATATTTTTCAATTTTATATATATATATATAAATGTTTTTACAATATTTTCTTTATAATTATGCTCATACAAGACTAGTAGGTTCATTTCTATCAATTTGAAGAAAAATCCATTAGTGCATAACTGTATGTTTTCATCTCGGAAAAAAACGGTTATTTTAAGATTTTTTAATTCATCATTAACTTTACATATATATATATGAAATATTTTTTCTCAATTTAAACATTATCATTAAAATGTTACTATAAATTACTTGATAAAAATATATTTTCAAATATCTTAAAAAATTTTGTAAAATATTTTTTTCTGAAAGTAATAGGTAAGTTATTGATTAAAAAACAACTTTGTTAGTCTCAGAAAACTTTTTGAGATAATGTAACACATTTAGATTAGTTAGAATTTAGAGTTTATAGAAGCAGACTTTTATTACCTTTTAGACAAAAATGTGACTCTAAAAAGTTAAAGGTTTTTGCAATATATTTCAGCGCGTTGTTTGAAATTTAGATTAGACTTTTCGTAGTTTTCGAAATATTGAAAATTTTAGAACAAATTGATTATTCCTTATATAGGAAACATATATTTTATCAGCAAAATATGCTAAATCTATCTAGATATGTAAATACTTTTCAATAAATATCTTTTATTAAATACATATATTTGAAAATGTATTTAATGATAATAAACAAAAAGAAAAGTATATAAATTGTAGGGAGGTAAGTAAAACATACCAATATAATTATAGATACTATTTTTGCCATATTAAATAAGAAATAAATAGTTGAAAGAATTAATTTTTTTATTGCCATTACTCAAAAAAGGTAAATGAAGATCAATTTATTTATTCAATTTTTTTTCTTAATCTCCTTATAAAATTTTTGTGATCACAAACTTCTCCCAAATTGATGTCACATTTTTTCTGTATATATAATGTAAAAAAAGATGCATTCTAGTTTATAGGCTTAGAAAATAAATATAAATCATATAGTGTTTTATAAAAACTATGGGAAAAAAGAAAGTGAAAGAACCAGATGGCCCTCCTAAAGAGGAGGTAGGCAAGATTATTGACTTTTGTTTTCCTTTTATAATTTATTATTATTGTTTCCTCTAGATAAAATGTTTACATATCATTATTGAGTTTATGTTTGTGTACAGATATTAATTTTATTATTTTTGCTTCCTAGTCACTGCACAGATTTTTATATTCCTTTTTATATTTTGCTAAAGTTTTAGCAGACTTAAGATATTTATCTTAATATATCTATTTAACTGCTGTTTTATCTAGTTTGATCCTGTTGAGCTGATTACGAAAAAGCCACAAACAGTGGTTTTAATGCTTCAATCTAATGAAGAAACCGTCCTTCAAAATGTTTGTGAGGCATTATATAAATATGCAGAAAAAGGTACATTCATTTTGATTGATTTCTTGATAGATTTTGTCCAGATAGCCTTTTATAATATTACAACCTAGCTTGGTCAAAATTAGAGATTGAAATTAAGCAAAATATTTCTTTTTGTTTTCAGTGAATTTAATTGAAAAATGGAACTTAAAGTACAACTGAAATCTAAGTTTTTAAGTATAGCGTATCTATATATTATATTAGTAGGCTAAGTGATGTAGAAAGGGTAGTGTGATCTCAGTGGATTTTTTTCGATAGTTCTTTTTCCTATTTAAATTGCCTAGAACATGTATGGGGAAATAGAATGACATTGCGATTGAAGTGAGTTAGTAAGACAATGTAAATAAAAATTTATATAGTTTATATAAAAATGTAAGTTATTTTTAAACATAAAGGAGACTGTCAGTTTTTAATTTCAGCTCAATGTCAATATGACGGGCATATACAGTTAGTATAACAGTAATGATTATTTTTAGATCTTATTTTTTAGTAAAGTATATATTACTATATGCAATTATAGATTAGTAGCTTGTTAAATTTGAAATTTGAGTAGAATTTTGCAGCCTGTTTCAATTGATATTTTCAAGTTCTTAAGAAATAGAACAAAATTAGATTTTGTATAATCATATAAATCATTATTTATTTATTTTGTTTAAAACCATAGTTCCAGAAAACAAAAGTCAATTGATAACATTCGGTGCAATAGAATACTTGGTTAAGTTATTAAATCATGAAGATAAAATTGTGAAACGAAATGCTGCGATGTGTGTTGGAAGTGTTGCAAGTGAAGGTATTTAAATGCTGTTTAAAAAAGTTTTTTTTTTAAGATTATAAGCTCTTCTTCATAGTCTGTTATCTATTACTATCTTATAAATGTAGGAAAATTTGGTTGCCATCATTAGATTTTTATACATTGTTGAGATAATTTTTTGAGTTTTGAAATTGACAAAGTTTCTTATAAAACTTAACTAAATTCATCTTTTAAATGGAAACAGTTATAGGAGTTTAACATTTAGTTATCATATCTGCAAAATAAAATTTTTTGGAAATAACTTTTCAAGAAAATAACTGTCAGTTCTATTATATATAGTTTTTTAGATCATACTTTTTGTCATTCCTTTTTGGTAACTTTTTGCATACTTGTGGTTTTGTTATAGGCACATTTATAACTTTTATAATGTTGTGTATTTATTTCCTGTTTTTCTATGATTTTCTATAACAGTTATATTTTACTTTGTAGTATCTGCAAGACGTTTGTTAAGAAAGTTTGGTTGTATTCCATTACTGCTGTTGCTGCTTTCTGCTGAAGGTATAACATTTTTAACCCTATTCCGTATTTGGTGGGTGGGGGGTGGGGGGTTTGGTTCAAAGAGCTATAAATCTCAAATTTGGTGAATTTTTTATAAATTTATTATGATTTCAAATGGTGAATAGACTGGTTTTGACGGTCGCTCAAAAAAATGAAAAATATTAAAACAATAAAGTAAAATAAAAAGCCGCCTACAACTTTCCTTTTAACCATATTTACAAAATTACTGTCATTTTGACAATTTTAGACTTTTGCTGATGTCAGCAAAAAAACAAGGTCATCAAAATAGTCAAAACACGCCTAAATCACCCATACGCAGATAGGGTTAAATGTGTTTAAACTACATGCACTTTTATAACAAAATAGTTTTGCATCCAATTTCCATTTAATTTCAAAAATTAATTTTTTGTGATCTGTCAAGACATGGGAGAAGATGATAAGCCATACAAGGTTTATCTATCTCTGTTACTACTCTGGTTTACTTTCATATGTTCCCCATGTTAAGTCTTTTATTTATCTACCCTGACTCCTGTTTTAATTTTTATTCATCTGTGTAATAGTGACGTACATGTAGGTGCCCAATTTTTATTTTAAGCTAGTTTATCAGAATTATATAGATAAAAATTATCTTCTGTTTCAAAGTGCTCTCCATGTCCCTAATAAGGGTTTATTTTGTGAAATTTGTCCTGTCTGCTAATACCTGCTATAAATATATTTCAAAATATTGACATGCGGAAAGTTTTAATTATCCATGAAAGGGCCTGTTGTTGGGCTATCCATTATTAAAAAAATATTTCAAAAATAAAACATAATAATACATAACAGATTAATTCAACTTTTTTTCGTGAAAACCTGTTTTTATTGGTAGGCCTACATTTTTAATGGTAACATGGTCACATAACTGAGATGCACAGCAATTTCCATTTTGACATAAAAAGTATAAGAAGAAATTCAATATCTTAGTTACCATTACAGTATGCCACCATTTAAAAAAACAATATTTTGAGTTATCATAATAAACTTTAAAACTTTTCAGAAGGTTTTATTAGGTGTAAAATAAAATTCATGATAAAAATATGATCTTTTATTATTTTTTTGAAGGTAGCATTGTTCTAAGTAAAAATTCAATATTAAAGTACACTGCCTTCATGTTTTGTCAGAAATATTTTTGGCAGGTTTTTCACTTCAATTAGAATCTGCTCAATTAGTTTGCCTGCTAATTTAATTTTTGAACTATAAAAATGTGTTTGTATTTTTGTTAAAACTGAAACAGATTTTGAAAGAAGTATGTAGTTCTAGAAATTTTCTACATAATGACTACCAAAATACTAATAGAACATTTTGATATTTTGGTTCAACTGTCTTTATTTACTGTTTAAAACTCAATACCTCTTTTGAAATTGTTTTCTAGAGAACTAAATTTTAATTTTCTATTATACTAAAGAAGTTCTATCTCTACAAACTGATAACCATTCTGATATTTACGTCCAGCTTAGATCCTTCTTTTGCAAGTGATTTCTGATTCCTGAATTCTAATTTTTAATTACAGAGGAAGTTGTATGTCATGAATTTGGAACTCTTGCATTATCTTGGTTAGCAGGTTAGTACTTTTATAAAATCGTTTCATCATTAATAATTGTCTTATTTGTAGTGTTTCTAGGTATTTTTTGAGGGAAGGTTATTTTTTTGTGTAAGCTATTTTGAATTATGTAACTTTAAACCCATAAAAGCCATCGTCCAAACTTATAAGTTTTTAAAAATACATAGTATTTGAAAAAATACAGTAAATTAGAATCTAAAAAAATTTGGAACGACACTTATTCAACTTTCATGAAAGTGAAACCAAGTTTTAAGCAAATTGGCTTGATTCTGTTCTCATATAAACAACTTTTAAGCAAATTGGCTTGATTCTGTTCTCATATAAACAACTTTTTACATTGAAAATTTATTTCAATATGGAAACACAGAAGTACAAAGTTGACAAAATAAGCACGTATATTTTGATAAATGGAAACTTTAAAATATGCAAGTTTAAAATAAATTTTGGATCACTATTAAATAAAAAATATAGTAGGCTTTGCACTGTACATAATAGGAACATATTTTTTGTTTCTGTGTTCATATCGTGTTCTTTTTTAGAGGATTATATCAGTAAAAATGAGATTTTTGACAAGCAAGGATTGCCATTATTAATACAACATTTGCATTCTACAGATTGTGATGTGCAGGTATAAGTTTTTCGTAAAGTAATTTATTTTCATAAAGCTTTTGAATTTATAATAATATAGAATTGTAATTATATTTTACAATTATTCGAAAGTATTAATGAAATTTCTTGACGGTTTTATTAAATAGTTAAAAAAAAAAGTCTTTTAATATGCATAATGTAGAATTGGGATAAGTCAAATATTTATATAGCTTATTATGTGTATATTACCACGTAACTTACTATGGTTACACATATAGCTTAAGTTATTTTACCTATTTTAACATCAACTTTTACATAAATTCTCTTGATATTGATGATTGAAAAGTTTCATTTAAAATTTAAAAAATTTCTTCCAAGTCAACTGGGCCTACTTCCGAGGTGGTGAGTTATTAGGTACAGGAATACGCAAATTCTTTTGTGCACCGAAAAAAGTTGTCCTTTGTTTTAATTTAATGTCACTGTTGATAATGTTTATGTTATGTTTTGGTGTTTGAAATTATGCCTATAGACTTGATCTAAAAGTAAATTGAAATTTATCATGTGACTTTCAATTGCTTTATATGAAAGTATAAAACCAAAATGAATTAGGCTAGTCAATATAATGTAACACTTATATAAAGCATATGCCCTAAGAGTGAGTCAATGCTGTTACATTCCTATTGTATATTTTTTTCTTTTCAATCTAACCAAGAATTCGCTAGATATTGTTCTTATGATTCTTCATTATAGATAAAGTCTCAAAAGTTGTGAAGTTTCAATACATATACAAAAATGAATATAATGAGTAAATTTATTATATGATTTTTTTTTAGAGAAATGCTACAAGGGCAATTGGATTAATGTTAGCTGATTTTCAATGCAGAGCTGTTTATAAAGAATTAAATGGTAGTTTGTTGTTCCACAGTTAATGTCTGCGTGTATTATTGTTTTTCTTGTTATTCCTAATTATTTTTCATTTAATTAAGGTGTGGAACCTTTGTTGAAGCTGCTAGATTCTGATTATCCAGTTATTCAAGATCTTGCATTAACTGCATTGATCATATGTTCACAAGATGGTTAGCATGTTATTTTTTTTTTGTTTGCATGACTACACTGGGAGTAAATGTAGAAATAAAATTAAAAAGTGTTTACAACCTTTGGGTATTTATTTGGGAAGGTATTTCTAAAATTAGGTACTAATGTTTTACTAAAGCCTTAAAGAATTAGAAAAATAAAATTTCTTTACCTTTTACAACAAAAAAATGGGGGGGGGGGGGGATGTATTATTTAGATTACAATATATAGACCATAAATTTAATCATATAATACTGAGAAAACAAGTTTAAGGAGAATTAATACATGTATAAAAGCAACGTATCTACAACAAAAACCAAGAAGAAAAGCTGTCTATACACAATGTTAAGAGGTTATCTTGTGTCACAGGAATGTTTTGAGGCACTTTGTATCATTAACAGTTACAGAGGTTAACTTTATTTTGTGACTTTTGTTTGTCAATTGGTTGGACCAGTGTTTTTTATTCTTACAATATCTTAAAGGTCATTTAATAAATCTGATACTATGCAATAGTATGCCAAATTTCTTCTTTGTTTTTTAAAAAGAAGAATATAATAATAATTAAAAGAAGGCTGTTTCAAATGCGAAACAAAGTATGAAAGTACAAACTATTGCTTCACTTCAACTTACAGTTCTCCAATCAGACAATTTGATGAATTTTTTATTCATAATATAATTTTTATTTAAAATTATTTATTCATTTATAGGAGGGAATACTGCTAATTCAGATACTTATTATTATAATAATTTTTTTAACTATAGGAGACTGTAGGACTGCGTTCAGAGAGTTGGATGGCCTCTCTAAACTGGTCAATATCATTGGTGACGGAGTAAGACAGATATTTTAAGATTATTACCTGTTATGTATGCTATTAAAAATTTTTATATACCTACTATAAAATATTTCCAAAACAAGTTTTCTACCTAAAGTTTTTACTTTTGATTAGTTTAGAATTGAGATTTTATTTTTCTTAGAAAATGGTTGATTTACATATTCCTTGTTTGCAATGCTTAGCCAGTTGTTTAGATGATCCTGAAAGTTTAAAAGTATGTTGAAGTATATATTTATACCCTAATTGTACATCTTTTGATACCTTTTAATATTTTGATATTTTTACATTAGATTGTATAAAATCTAAAAGAGGTTAAACAATAATGATTCAAAAATAATTTTTTAAAACCCCACACTATACCTAAACTTCAAATTTGTATTTGATAAAATTGTGGTATTAATACACCTAAACTTGTATCTAAAGCTTAGGTTGTTTTAATTTTTTTCTTTTGAATCTTTCTTCTTTTAAATCTTGCTTTTTTCAGTTTTACCTTATTTTACTTCTGTTGTTTTTTCCTAAGTTGATACAAAGCACTGGTGTGTTCGACAAGTTATTAATATTTACTGCTGATGCCGCTAATGCTGAAGTACAACATTTTGCTGTAAGTGTTTCTCTCTTTTTATAAATCTATAAAAAGATTCTTTGAAAACCTATAAATTTAAAACAGTTTTTTCTTTCATAATTTTGGACAATACATCCTTTAATATACTACTATCTGAATAGTGAAACTTTCCCTTATGTTGATAATTAATGTATAATTGATAATAATGAAAAATAACTTTAAACCTGTCTTGAAACATCAATGTCATTTTTCGATTTTAGATTTTCCTATATGTTTTCTAGACAATTCAAAAAGGGAAATGAGCCAGTGAAAAAAATTCATTGGGGTCACACTACTTTTATAAATATATCTTACTCTGAGTGTTCTATGAGTTACAATTAGTTTTTATATCAATGTTATGTTTATACTAAATTTTTTTAAAAAAAAATACTTGTTATTGAGTCTCTAATAATGATAACTGACTCTAAATATTTATAACTGACTCTTTTCTCTTTCTATTACAGACATCTGTTATTGCTGCTGCGTGTAGAAAAGGTTTGATTTTTAACTGATACTGATTTAGTATTAGTATCATTTTTGCACCCCCGTTATGTAAAATATAATTTCAAATGAACGCAAATCTACAAATTGGTCAGTGATTTATACAATATAGCACTGTCATGGTGTAACAATTCATAGCTAGATTTTTATTTTTTTTAACATAAACTAAGGAATTTCGTATACATATTGATATACATAATGTATCTTCTTTCACACCTCTTTAATAATTTCCAGCAGTTTTGGATTTTTATTTTTATTTTTTAGAAGTATATAATGTTTACCTGGTTTTTTCAAGTTTTTAATGGCAGAATAATTATACATTTATTATTTCTTTATATAAAAGAGGAGAATCGCAAAGTATTTCAAGAGCAAGATACTGAGAAAACTTTACTCTCTCTGTTAAGTACTGATGTAAGTCTGCATTGTTTTAGACAACTAAGTGTTTGTTATGTACAAACTTTTGAGTGTTCTTCTTTTAAAAAATAATAATACCAATAAATTTAATTGACCAACATCAGAAACATTGGTGCTATGTTTACACTGTGTTATTTTAATTTTGTAAATTCTTTTTGTTTTTAACTTTCTTGAAAATTTACTTATAATTTTCATATATTTATGTAAATTTTCATTTTATTTTGTTAGAATATCGAGGTGGTTATAGCAGCATTAAAAGGCTTAGCTTTTATGGCTGAGAATTTGACCAGCAGAGATAAAATAGGAAAGCTAGGTATTCATTTTATTTTTATTACTATATTTTTATAAATTTTGTTTCCATGTATTTCTCTATATGAACATTGATATATTGTTTTCTCATATTGACAGTTTTTAATTTTCCTTACAGACGGCATTCAACAAATTTTGCCATATGTTCGTCATGACAACGCATATGCTAGAGAGTTTTCAAGTTTGTCACTGGCTAATTTATCAACAAGTAATACTTCTAACTGTCAAATAATTATGGATAAAAATGGCACAGATGCGTTGATAAAAATGTTGTATGAAAAATCATCTAGCTGTATCAAGTCCAATGCAGCGATATGTTTATCAAATCTTGCTTTAAATGGTATCTTTCTTTTTTATTTATCCTGTACAAATGGCTCATGTTGTGTGATATGTGTTGACCTTTTATCTAAACTCACTTAATTAAAAGCCACAATTTTTATTAGGCTAGATTCTTATTTTATCTTTAAATTAGTTTATTAATTTCTTCAGAATTTAGTTAATCAATTTATTATCCTAATTTATTTGCAAGTCGAAATGAAATTAGAAAAAAAGTCACTTTGTATCCCATATGCTGATTTATATAAATAATTATGATCTATTGAAAGAACGTCTTAAATGTAATAGAAAGTTTCAAGTTATCCGCATTTCAATAGGCAGCTTGAAAATGTTTGTTCTATGTGTTGGAAAAATTGGGGTCTGTTATTTCATTACTAGCATGAAGCCTTTACCCCTATCGACTTTAATAAATAAATGCTTTTTTCTATGTGATGTAATGCATTGCCTACAGTGCAATGTTTATTACTGTTTAAAATAATAAAAACTGTGTCAAAATTTTGTTGTGTTCATTTTTATGGCAGAAAGTTGGCGAACAGATATTGCAAAACATGGTGTTGTCAAAGGTCTTGTTAATTCAATGCAATCTGAGTAAGTATTGACAAGACCTTATAACCTTTAGAAGCTATTAAAACATAGCAGTCCAGGCTATAAAATTGGTTAGTTATCTTACACTATGTAGCTAGGATACTAAGTAGGGACCTGGTGATAAGAAAACTAATGTTTCAATGAAAACTAAAGAAAAGACTGAAAAAATAAACTAACATTTCTTAATTTGCTTATTCAAGTGTGATTTAGCATTGATTGGTTTCTACCTTTAAACGTGATAATACTTGATAATTTTTTTTCTTCTGTTTTTAAATTAATATGACGATATAGCTGTTGACATTATAGAAAATTATTTATAAATAATCCTAGATATATATGATTAGAGAAAAGTAAAATCGACCCGGGATAACCTGTATTTAAAAACACTATAAGACTTTGATTATATGTAATTTCAGATTTCCAAGTACAACTCAAGCAAAATTTTGAAATGTTTTGAAATAAATAAATTTACCTGACATGATCAAGTCTGATCACCTTTTGTCACAGCACATAATGCCAATAAGGTTTTGAAAAAATGATTTCATAATTTTAGAGATACAAACGTTCAAATTTGTAGTTGTCAGGCGTTAGCAACTTTTGTATGCGATCACAACACAAGAAAACAGGTAGGGTCATTATAGAATATTATTCAAAATAATAACTTGTACTCAAAATCTGTACTGTATGAAAGTCTTGCCTGCTTTAGCTCCTTTCTGAGAGCGGTTTCCCGCGATTAGTTGAGTTAATCCAATCAAATCACGAAGGCGTACGTCGAAATGCATCTTGGGTAATTATGTTATGTGCTGTAGATCCACTGATAGCCAAAGAAATAACAAAGTGTGGGTAAGAAATTTGGAATTAAATTTACTGTAAGGGTATAATTTTGGTTAAAGTAATTAAATTTGGGCTAAAATTATCATTTGAATAAACTTGATATGAGCAGTTTTGATTAAATTTCATCAGAAAATATCATTTTTCTTTTTACTTACAGAATAAATAACCGAACAAAAAACCTTACTGAATAAGTTATTAGTTCACGAAAATAGCATTGTTGTTTTATATATAAAACATAAAAAAGTTAGTACAAAGTCCAAAAGTAATCCTTCTTTAAATCAAATGTTTACGTATGTTTCAGGGGGTTAGATGCATTACAAACCATCCACCTGTCATCCAGAAATAACCCATTATCAAGCTCAGCATTGGATCGTATGTTGAACAGCAATTTATCTGCTAAATATGCACTAACTGGTGTGCTATCATACGATAATGTTATCGATGATACGTTTTACGATACTGGAAGAGTAAGCAATACTTTTCCTTGAGTTTATTTAGAAAAATTTGGAATATCGTTGTTGTTTTTACTATTTATTTTAAAACATTTATTACTATGCAATGGGTAATGATTGTTTATATTTTATGGTAAAGTAACTTGAATGGCTTAAATCTATTGACAAATCAACATAAATTCTCATAAATTCTTATATATGTCTGTACTAAAATGTCACCATAATCATATCTGATGTCATATCAGCATGACGTAATATCTCTTTAAAAAGCTTTGCTGTTTAATACCGTTCACTTATAGATCGCCATTGACAATAGCTTTCAAACGTTAGAAGAACTGAGCAAGGTAGATGTGAATGAAAAACGTCCGGTAATCCTCATACCTATTCAAACCATACCTAAAGTCTTAAGGTAAGTTTAGTTCCTGCTATGTATTAATAGCCTTCATTTAAACAATTCCTCAAAGACCTGTATATAATCAATCCCTAATAACCTGTATGTTATCAATCCCTAATAGCCTGCATGTAAAGAATCCCTAATATTCTGCATGAAAACAATCCCTAATAACTTGTATATAAACAATCCCTGAGAACATGCATGTAGACAATCCCTAATAACCTGTATGTTATCAATCCCGAATAGCCTACATGTAAACAATCCCTAATAGCCTGCATGAAAACAATCCCTAATAACTTGTATATAAACAATCCCTGAGAACATACATGTAGACAATCCGTAATGGCCTACATGTAAACAATCCTTAATAATCTGCATGTACACAATCC
>JAUELD010062717.1:0-17275 GCA_031471615.1 Aglantha digitale | reverse complement strand
CTTATAATCTGCATGTAAACAATCCCTTATAATCTGCATGTAAACAATCCCTTATAATCTGCATGTAAACAATCCCTTATAATCTGCATGTAAACAATCCCTAATAGTGGATTAAAAGTCTTTCTAAAGACGGTGTATAGAACTATTTATTTAGATTTTACAGTCTCTTCTTAGATGATACTAGAATATTTTATGGGCTCTCTATGATATTCTTGGTTGATGGAAAGATTCTCTCTTTCTTTTAGTAAAGAGCTAAGCAATAAAATCATTCCCCAGATTCAAACAACGAGACCCAGCGCTGATAAGTCAAGTGATAGGGGACGTTCGAAAAGTAAAGCAGAAGAGAACAAGTCATCACCAAGACGGGGAAGGTGGGTTTACTTATGCTTCTTAACAGCAATATAATCATGCCTTTCCAATTTATGCTTGATAAGAGCAATATAATTATGCCTTTCCAATTTACATATATTCTTGTTAATAGTTTGGGTATATGTGATTTAATGTCTATATATTGACTTAAAATTGTAAGCGCGTTCAAAGAGGTTAAAGTTTGTTTTTAGTATAGTCAGAAGAGGATTCGCTAGTACACCCGAGTACACATCCAATATGCTTAATCTATGAACCAGAGATACTAAAGTTCACTTTGAACTTTGGTTGTGTCTAATACTAGTTGTTTTGTGGAATCTAGAGAAATGATTGTTAGTAATATTTGAAATACCAGCCTCGTGTCCAGTCTTCACCTCTGTCAAGTTATTTATCTTAATTTTAACAGACTACTTGCTATTACTAATAAACAAACATAACCTTTCATGTAGATTATCAATTCTGATGTTTAAACATTGACCAAAAACAGCGAAAGACCAATACTTAATTTGAATAATAAAAGATTTTGATATACTATATTTTGAGTTTTTAATATTCGATATACCAAGAACATTCTTTACAGTCACTATATAACCCAAGAATATTCTTGATAAAGCTTTTTTACTGCTATAATAACATAATTTATGTTTCCCATGGTAACGCCATAGACCATTATTAATGGTTGTTCCTACATACAAACAAATGTTGAGTATCGATTTCTGTTCCACCACGTGAATTTGAAAATATAAAAAACCCGTGTTAACCGTGGGTAAATATATATATAGGGAGTATTTCAGATTTTAAACCCATTGACGAACACCAGATGTTGCGTTGTGATAATTTTAAATTTGTAAAGCACGATGTCTAATTTTAAATAAATACTTTCTAGTTATTATTGAGCTTTAGTTATAATGTCACAACGCATATTGTTTGAATTATTCATCTAACATTTTGTTTGAAATGCAATAACCTTAATTTCCATCAATTTAGTCTTTAAAAGATGCCACGTTTAGATGAAATTTATGTCTTAGATTTTGTGTACTTCAGAATAATTTTTTATTTTGATCCTTCATTCTTGATTCACTTTATTCGTTTAGTGCTTAAGTCCTTTCTTTTCGTAGTAAACCGAAAGTTGCTGGACGTGATCGAGAAGATTCTAAAGACCGCGCTCCAGTTGTTGATGAACCAGTTGTCGTAGCTCCTATTGAGCCAATAGCACCTGTTCAAAGCGTTTACGAATTGCCTGCCGATGAAGCGTTTGCAAGTTATGTTAATACAGCTCAAACTTACATATCTCAAATTGCAAATACCGAAGAGCAAGTACAGACATTGGCAAGGTATGAATATTCCAGCATTGTCAGTTTGATCGAGAATAATACATGATCTGCATTGTGTTGTCCTGTCTCGTCTACATTGTATTAAAGAGCTATCTTTACTTGTCTTGATATGCTCGGTAAGCTTGAATAAAATGAATTGATAAAATTAAAATTAAATTATTATTAAATTCAATTTTAGTAAGACGTTCTGTCACGACAAGCTTGTAAACACGTTTGTTTTCGATTTGGTTTCAAATTTATAGCTTAAATACGTTACGATTCATAACAAGTCTTCCATATTTAATTTTGCGTAGCTGCACATCGAAACTAAGAAAAATGAAACCGATTTATATTAATTTGAGATTTCATTAAATTTGGTCGATTTTTTTTTCTAGAGAGAAGTTTCATTTTAAGTTTCACTAGATTTATTATTTGGAAAAAGCAGAACTGAAATTTCCAAATACAGATATCTAGAGAGCAATTAATTAACGAAACACTTAAAAACCCTATGATATTTATTTAACTTTTAACCAACCTCTAAATACATAAAAAACGGAAATCCCCGTTTATGAACCCGAAAATTACACGAGTTTCCATATGTTTTACTAGGTTTGTATCCGATCAACTTGGTGGCAGTGTGAACCGAGATGATATCTCATCTTTCTCCTATGAACTACACGTGACTGAATTGAAGACGGAATTACAATCCAATATAATACCCATTGGTATGTTAAAGCGTGGTATTTATTACCACAGAGCCCTTCTATTCAAGGTACGAAAGTTCTCATAAATAAACTTTTAATATCTACGTAACAGTATTTTTCTATAAAGAATGCTTCGTCATCAGGTTTGTAAAAAGTCATTCCATGTTCCATTGAGTACTACGTAAGTTTAACTAGCTCAGAATATATCCCATCGTGCATACGTAGCTGCAGTATCTCTCGATAATTAAACTAATGGCTGTTTAACCCTTATTGCCATGGTGATATATATTTATATATGTTATGACTCCTTCATAACTGTTTTAATTAATATTGCTGTAAATAAATTGTTGGGGTAAAATTTAGTAGGATTTTCTTTCTAATACAATACAATTCATTGCTTAATGCACTCTTCATAGTTATTAAACAGTTGTAACTATAATATATAAAAATAGTTTCTTTCGTTCTTTAGTATAAAAAATAAAGTTTTTAGCCAATAATTAGTTTACTTAAAGGTTGTGAACGACTTGAGAAAAAAATTTGTAAAACCAATATAGATAATATATAATTACAAAAAAACTACCTTACTTGTCAAAATTGTTTAGAAAAGAATAAATAAAACAAAGTTTCTCACTTAAATTTTCCTCGATTCGCTACGCGCCATGTAGTATTCGCGGAATGTAGTATGGCGACTGGCTTGGAAGTAGCGAACTGTAAAATAAAAAATTAAAAGTGTGAGTTTCATTATATCTCCAATCATATATAAAATGAAATAACAAAAACTTAATTGCCTTAAGAATTTATTTCAAATTAAAGTAAGTTTATTTTAAGTCGTTCACAACCTTTAAGTAGTAATTTTTATAGTCATTGGCTGATCATTTTCTCATGAATAGGCCAAGTTTTAACATTTTAGCATTTAGCTTTATTTTGTTATAAAGTTCGAGCGCCGTTTTATTCTTTACAGCTGCATCGTGCATCAAATATCGAATTCTGTCGGATATCACTGTTTTTTTACATCATCATGCTAAGTTTCTGTAACAGTGTAAGAATAAAAATGAAAAATTCAGCGTAAAAATCCATTTTAATAGTATCGCTTTTTTGGTTCATCTTACCTTATTATTTTTAAAAAAGCCTTTACAGGTGTTTAGTGCTTTTTAGCGCTCATAGTAGCAAAATTTATCTTAAACACAGACTTGTCTTCACTAAGTGACCTTGCATTATTAATATTTTAGCCAATGACCCCAATTTGTTTTTGAAACATTATGCATGAGTATGAAACTGAAGGATTCAATTTTATCACTTCTACAAATGTACTTTTAACAGATGACTTTAAATGTACTTTCGTGTTTAGGCTCTATGTGACGTCATTTTAATATCGTGTTCGTTGATTCGTGGCGACTACGGGCGTGCATGGAACGAAGTACAGCTATGTGAACGCAATGAGGTAACAGACTTGCTAACAATTAAAAATGTTTAACACGAGCAAATAATTTTATAATAGATAAATTAACCAGATGCTTCATCGTGATGTTTCACGAAGGATCGAATCCAATAAAATGTCTGTATCGTTAAAATAGGCGGCTAATATTTTAATAAAACAGACGGTTTATTTGATTTGATGCTTCGTAAAACATCACGCTCGTGGTTATTTTATTCATTATATAATTACTAACAAATTCTATATACACAAGTAATGATTAAATTCTTAAATCGTAGTAATAATGCAGTTACAGTGATACCTGTTATATTGACCTGTATTATTAGATAGCAATGCATTGGGATCATTTTTTGTCTTAATATTTGACGTTATTTTTTTGAAAGTAAAGCTGATGAAAATTCACACTAGCGAAGAGGCCAGCAAAAAAATGGTCACACTACCCTCGCTACAACAAGTTTGAATAATCAATGAACTAGCTGTATATGCCCTTCGAATCGACGGTTGAACTTTCCCTAATATTTAGATAATTCACTTACATTTTATTTACATTATCTTCGTTACTCGCTTCGATGTTAATTAAAAACAAATAACAAAAAATAATAAAATAATTTTGGTACACTACAGTGTCTTCTTAAGATTTTATATTTTATATTTCCTATATATTTTCTAGGCGATTTAAATAGGGAAAAGAGTCTAAGGTCACACTACCCTTTTCAGATCTATTAGCGTATTAATACCAATAAATGCAAGTGATCTGAATCAATATTAAACTAGCTGTATATGCCCGTCGAATGGACGGTAAATCTGTTTAGGTACGCTGTAATGTCTTCTTACGATCTAGATTTTCCTATGTGTTTTCTAGGCGATTTAAATAAGGAAAAGAGTTAGAGAAAAAATCCACTGGGGTCATCTCTTAGATTATTAATATATAGATTAGGTCCCTTATGTATCAAAATTTTAGCCTCTAAGTTCTCTCTGAACGACATATTCTGTTTTTAATTAGCTAACAGCAATAGGAAAAGATGTTAGGTTAGGTGAAAGATGTTTTCCACTTGAACGCAATGTGACCACATGACCTACCGATACAATTGAGTGCCTCCACCAATTCGTACTATATATATGGGTTATAATGTCTGTTTTCATTTTGTTAAAATAAATGTAATAGTCTTCGTTATGTGGAAGCGTGTAGTGCCAGTCCTCTAATTATTGTTACCAATCAATTTTCTGTATATGTATATATATATATCCACGTGTTGTTGTCTTAACTAAAAATAAACTGACCGTAGTTTATACAGGCTTATATGCAGAAGTTACTTAAAAGTGTCATATAATGGAGTTATAACTTCATTTTTAGGAGGAGAAGAAGAGGTAAAAAAATATGCTTAGATCTAAAAATTATAAATTTTTTGAGTTAATTTAAATAATAAAAAGAAAATTCATTTAATGCTGTTACATCTCTGTATAATATAGTAATTGCTCAAAAACACGCATTCAGGTTGGCAACGTTCTTATTGTTTAACTTTTTACTTACATTGTGGTGATAATAAAAGACACAGATTGAATTTTGAAAAACACAACTCAAATTAATTTGGAGTGATGGGCGTTAGTAGGCATTACTCAAATATTACATTGACATGATGATATTAGCTTGGCGCTCAAAATCAATTTCATTAACCCAACTTGCAGTATACCTATAGGGTGGCTAAATTAAAAGACCTTTGGCCATGATCGCTCGTAAATATAGCAAGTAACAACATCTCTGCTCGCTGTATTTTTTATCTAAACAATTAACTTCTCTCACGTACATATAATAAGATAAGATATAGGAGTAAAAAGTTCAAAATGCTTTACTGTACCGTTCGTATAATAATGTTAGACATTGCATTCCTTCGTTGACTCCATTTCGCATCAAGATTACCAATAATGTCGTCGAGTTTGCTTTTAATCTCTTTCACCTCGCTTACATTTCTATTTGCCAATAATAGAACGTTTTTCTCTATAGTGCTGATAGAAATTTTGTTTGGAGCACGCGCATTGAAAATGATGATGGCATGTTTTAAATCCACAGGTTTGTTGTAAAGGCGCCATCGATTTGAGCAGTCACGCTTAAATATAACTAAAGCTGCTTCTTTGGTGGCGTAATTATGCGTTAGTTCCAATTTGGTATCCGATGTATGTACGCATGCGTATATTCTAACTTGACATTTCTTTTTAATAAAGTTACTATTGAACATGTAGTTTTTTTGCGTTCTCATCTCAAAGTTGTTGTTTTCGAAAACGATATTAGTCTGTTCTTCGTTCCACTTAATGAACTGATTCAAAATCTTCTTCACTTTCTTCACATCTAGTGAATTGAAGAATATATGCGATGTAACTGGCTTTAACTTTGAATATGGTTCGGTAGTGTCGTTGATTTGCTTTATTTGCTCTTTGATTTTCGTGACGGCGAGATGGATGTTGTCACGGTCAAAGCTACTTCGTACTGTGTTTTTGTAGATGATCTGTAAGAGTAACGGGTATTTCATGATGCGTTGAGTTGGCATTGCCAAAAAAGACTTCAAGTCCATCTTTCGTAGTTTCGTGTTTTCTCTACACGATTCTTGTAAAAATACACGAAATAGGTTTGATTTATTTTCCATGTAGTTTAAAGTTTCTAAAGCTTGTTTTCGTTGGGCGCAGAACGTTTCATACGCTTCAAATAAATCTATGTTGTTTAAGAATATTTCTCCTATGTTAAAATATCTGAAATAATGATCCGATCGGCTTTTACAAAGTTGCAATTCCTCGTCAAAACAATGACATAGTTGTTTGTTAACTGCTAGTATTTCTGTTAGATTTGTGAAGATTTTGTTTAGTTCACTGGATGTGCATACTGCGTTTGTTTTTAGCGGTGCGTAGAATTCGTTTTTTAAAATGCGTAGATCGTTTCCGTAATTAATTTCGGTTTCCATTAATTCAATGATAGCTTCTTTTCTGGTTTGCCGTTGTTTCATACACTTAATGCAGAGATTCCCATTGTCTTCCGCTCGCGGTGAGTCTTCCGTAAATGTCTTGTTACAATCGAAACAGTTAGTGTTGTTTGGGTGTAGGTTTTTTTCGTTAATTGGCGTAGTAAGAAAAAGAGCTGGTGAAGAAATGGATTTGTGAAGTCGCCTTTTTGTTAATCCGTTTTCTGATATATTCGTTTCCGTATAATTACTAACTGAATTGCTCTTTTCTTGTACCGTGTACGTGTTTTCAATCCCGTATTTACTGGCAGTGTAATGCGAATTTAAAAGTGTATTTTCTTTTTCCTACAAGAGAATTTTAGCATTATATTATTAAGAATTAGTGCTTTGTAGGAGAATTAAGTTGTTTTGATAACTTAGTAAAAGAATTCCGAGGATTTAACCTTTACTTGATTAACCAATTCTTTCCCTTACCCTAAACCAACGATATATCACATAGATGGATTGATAACAAGATAATTTTCTTGAAACTAATTCTGTTATTGATTACCTATGTGTGTCTTAAAACTCATTAATTGACACTTGATTAAATTCTTATCAAAACTACTTTAAGACTTCTTAGACTATTTAGAATTTTATTTTATTTAAAACACGCTAAAATTAATAAACAAGTTTTTTAGTTTGCGTTTGCATAAACAGCGAAAAAACTCAAAACTTTAGACCTTTTTGCGTCATTAGAAGATACTTTCCGTTAAATTCAGGAAACAGTTAAAAAAAAATTATTGGATTTGCTGTTTATTTAACCTTTCTATCAAAAAATTGGTATTATATTTTATAACTTATATACTTTTGATAGAAATCTTAAAAACGCTAATTTCCAACGCCAGGAAAATCGAAAGTTAACGCAACTTCTCCACATCATTCATCAACTGGAAAAGAGTATATTTTAACTTTCTTTAGTGTCGAACAGTTCCTACTTTACTGTTCGTCAACAATCGTTTTTCAACTAACCAATGCATAAATTAATAACAAGGTTAGTTTTTCTATTCACTTTTAAAATATATAACTGTAACTAAAACAACAAAAGGAACCATAAGTTTTATCAAAAGATCAGAGCATATGTTAAACTTGAAGCATGTTAATTTGGATTCGTACTTAATCCATCTATGTGATATATCGTTGTCTAAACCTTACCCAGACAGGACCAGTTTATGCTCATTTTATAACAAAAATTCACTTTAAACCTGATTATTATGACTTCCTGTCAGTTCTTGTTATAGCCATTCTAGAAAAACTTGTGAAATAGCTGATTTGTAAAGCTGGTCTTGAAATGGTTTTAAAAATAGTAGTTGCGTAATAAAACTGTAGCCTTGTAGACAAGTTGCATAAGCATAAGGCTAGTAGACAATATGTTGATTGATAAAATACTACCTGGTTTTTTATTTCTGGAGTTTTTTGAACATTACAATCGTAACTTGCTACTGTAATACATCGAGGTTTTGGATCGGTTACTCTTTCGCGTGCCTTAGAATAATTACCATAAATGTAATTCAATCTTTCTGCATTAATTGTTTTGTTGAAAATATTTGTTGAATTTTTCTTTTTTTCGTCCTCCTTTTTCTTTGTCTTATTGAGTCTAACAGAGTTTGTTTCGTTGTCAAAATTATTGTCGGTGTGCTTTTCGTTGACGAAGTTTATGTCTTGTACGAAATTATTGTCATTATTCTTATGGTTGACAAAGTTATTGTCGTTTAATATTTCCATATTCACGAAGTTATTGTCGTTATACATTTCGTTGACGAAATTTTTATCGTGGTACTTTTCGTTGACGGAGTTTTTGTCTGTGAAGAACTTATTATCATTGTACTTTTTATTGTCCGACCTTGTTTCGTCGACAAAGTTTTGCTCATTCTCTTTTTTGTGAAAGTTTTTGTTTACCATAGTTCTGTGTTGCATGTCATTTATTTTACCGGTGTTTACTGGTAATTCCTCTATGTTCGTCAACACAGTTATATTTTTTATACTTTCAGTAGCATCTGATGAAGAGTTAGTTTTACTACCGGCAACTTTTTCTTTTTTTATTGTTTTTTTTGCATTTTTTTTCGCGTTTTGTTCTACACAGTTTTCATTCTGTCGTTGCTTGTTGAAGGAGTCTTGTAACGAAGTGGTTAATAGACCGTATTTAATTAAGACGTTACGAAGCGTTGGGTTCTCTGCGTATATGCGATCGAAAAACATATTCTCATCAACACTTCTGCATCTTCTGTCTGTGTCGTTTTGCTGGTGGCTTTTCACTTGTTCTTCGTTCTTCTTTTTCTCAATTAACAGGATCGACAGTTCTTCGATTCTCATTTTATACTTTTCGATGTTTTTTGCTCTCTGTACCGAATCTTCTTTTTCAACGTTACTGGTTAACTTATCTCTTTTTTGATGAAATCTAGTTGGTTTCTTTTTGCGCTTGCCTTCAATTTTACATTCGGTTTTGTGGAATGCTTCCTCTTTAAACTGTGACATTTGAAAGGAACCGTTCATTTTGTAGATATAAATATATTTCTTAATAAATATTTATGTCTTGACTTTCATAGTGATATTATTTTTTTATGATAATTAATTAATTTTCCTTTTGCAATTAATTTTGCTATTGTATGAACTGAATTAAATAATTTAAATTAAAATAACTGAAGTAAATTAAAAAAGATTAACTTAATTCCCTTCTTAATTTCAACGTAATTAGCTACCGTTTTAAAGAATAGTTTTCCGTGGTAGCTATCTAAAGAATACGCTGAGTAAGGTAAAAATCTATTATGCTACATTTTAACATTTTCATAAAAGTTTTGTAACTTGCCAAACTTATGACGTCATCAAGTCAAAAAAACATCATAGAATTTTGTGACTTATTAGTTGAAATAACTAATTTAACACCCAAGTTTTTTTGTCTGAAATTTTTGTCTTAAAATGTGTATAACAAGATTTACGGAGGGGAGCGGAAGTCGCCGTTACGCTAAAAACAGAGTCTTAAATGCCCGGTATATATATATATATACCCCCTGTATATACCCCCCTGTTCAATCGGTGAATAAAGATTCATTATTAAAACCTTTCTATCTGCTTAGAAACATTCTTTGCATTTCCTTTAAATTTAAAAGCTTTTCGCTCGGAATATTTGCTTATGATATTACCCATCTTATGATATTACCCATCTTATGATATTACTTAAGATATGACATCATAAGTTCTATAAAACAGTTAGGCAAATTATGCAATAATTCGAAGCACTTGGATTAAGTTCTGCACTAGGGAGCTTCAATGAATGAATGAAAGTATTTTTATTTTTAAGTCTATGTTAAACTTTTGATAAAGTTTCCCATGGCATTCCCGCTTGATTCTCTTGTTCACTATTGATTTAAACTATAGTTTATATAAGATGGATGTTCTATACCACTTGCTGTATATACTTGATGCTGTTCCCTCTATGTTGATTGAACTAAAGGATATTTTAAGTTAAAAATGTTTGTCCCATACAAACCTTTTATTTTTATTGTTTTCTTGCGTGATTTTTTTTTTTTATGGGTTTTTTGTTTTTTTGATCAATTATTTGATATTAAGATATTATTAAGCAAATTTGTTTTTTGAATTATCTTTCGTATCTCTTATCCTAAGATATAATCAAGTAAAATGTAAATGTAATGTATACTAAAAAATAAGCTAATCGTAACACAAATCGGCTGTGTTTTTCCACCTAATACCTTGCTTGAGGATACCCATCTCACAACTATAGGCAGTATTTGCCAGATAAATTTACTAATTTATACAAAGACTTAAACTATAGAATGTTGAATGTTAACACATAAAACCTTAACCTAGTTATTTATCATCTCCTTTTCTATATGATTAGCATTTTGCTTTTTTAGGAACTCGAACTTTCCCACTTTTTACTATTTTATCTTATTTCGCGCTTCTTTCATAGAATGGAGAAATAATGTTGCCTCCTAAAACTTACTTGGTCGATTTGATGCACGAGCCTGGAACTTTGTTCGTGCCTGGTTCACCGCAGGCTGTGTCCTACCAACGAATTTAAGCGCATGGTGCCGTTGTAAATAATGTAGTTTGAAATTAATATATTTTAGTGAATTTATTGTATTGGCTATTTAATTGAACTTCGTATTTATTCCGATGTTTTTCCGAATAAAAATATTCCCCACAAACAATACTCACCCGATTTTGCAAACGGATTCCGATTTAAAATTCCTACTACACTCTATATTCACTACGTTTCGTTAATGGATTCCGGTGTTTTTCCGATTATATGTATTCCTTATATCCTATAGTCATTATATTTCATTAATAGATTCCGATAATAGATATACCACAAAATGTTCAGTATTTCACAGACCACAATTAGGACTTATAACAGGGTGTGCTGTATGTCTTGTCTATAGGCCATTTAGCTACGAATATTATTAAACCTCTATATAAATTATGACATTTACTACAGGATAGTTGTATGATTTCTACCTGGTGATAAAGAGTATATTCACACAAATTCGTAAAAAAAAATCAATAAACTAATCCA
Organism: Aglantha digitale; assembly: GCA_031471615.1. Lineage (NCBI taxonomy): Eukaryota > Metazoa > Cnidaria > Hydrozoa > Trachymedusae > Rhopalonematidae > Aglantha > Aglantha digitale. Next base: position 5,936 of record JAUELD010062717.1, on the reverse strand, counting down.
TTCTATACCTCCAAATGTTTTACCTAACCCTCGTCGGTTATTAAAACAACAAACATCCGATAGTCTTTTTATGAAGTGCGATACAACAAGCCTTTATCAAGTTACTATTAACTGCAAATAATCCTGTATATCCAAAATACATCCAAAAGGTTTTTTTATCATTTTACGCCCGTATTCTAATAAACCCAGCAATACTCTTTAGATACGAGCGATATAACATACGGTAAATTACACAAGATCTCCACATCTAATTTTCGTAAAATGTCAAGCAAAAACACAATAACGGGATTCCAAAATGGCCGCTATAAAACAAAGTTTTATTTTATTACTCAGTGAAATTTTTTATAAAAAGAATGAGATGTCAACCTGTGAGGGTAAGGGTTGTGGCAAGGACTAGTTTTAACAGACAGTCTAAGTATTCAAATACTTCTTTTGTAAAAAACTAAAAAAAAAATTTGATGTGGAGAAACTGTGTGTTTAACACCCTCTAATATAGACTAGACGCCGAAATCATATTAGGTTAAATCATGTCTTAAGGCCGCATTACTTTTATTTACTTTTCTTTTATGTCATTTAATTTTTAGACAAATAAAAAATCTATTTGTTTTTTGCATTTTATAATTTCACAGGAATCTCTAGTGAGAAAATGATCTTTATTTATTCTACGGCATGATTGTAGCATAGTTTATTATTTATATAGATAAAATAAAAAATGGAATTAATTTTTTTAAAATGAAGCGAAGCCAAAAATAAATTCTCTCAAATAATATTTAGTCTTTCAATTCTCCATTTTTTCGACAATAATTAACGAAATGCTCTATTTTATACCAAATAATATATATATTTTTTTAACGCCCGTCGTCCAATTTAATATATAAACAAAAGAACAAACGAAATAACAATGTTTCTTTGGAGTGCGTACACACACACTCTCCCACTCTTGGACAAAATCTGGTTTAACGCTATTATATGATAGACTAGCCGGTGACCCGGCATCGAACGCAAGGTTAATTTTAAAAATAATAAACAGTAAAACTTTAACTACTTTTTTCTATTTTTTTTTGTTAATATTATTTTATGATTTATTTTATAAATATAACCTATTATTATTTTTTACATTTTACAATAATCACAAGGGACATCAATGAAGTTTTCTATATTATACATAATAAATATATTTTCAATAACGCCCGTTGTGCCAGAACGCTAGAACGGCGAATTTTATTTAAAAAATAATCGACATTAAAATCTCAATAGTTTTTACCTTTTTTTAATTATTTTTTTATGATTTACTTTACAAAATAATGATCACAAGGGACATGACTGAATGATGTTATGACATTAAAATAAATTTTTTATTTATCTTTTTTTCTCTAGAGAGTGAGTTATTCGTGCAGAGTTCATTATTTTGAAGATAAAATTTAAAACGGGGATAAAAAAGAGTCCAATTAACTTTTTTGTGAAACAAAACAAAACAAAAGTTTATTAAATTCTATCATCGACATATAAATAAATGGAACTGCAACGCGGCTTCGTTGCTATAAGTTACTATTGAAAAGAGAAATTCCGTGAGAAATACGGCGCGTTATGGTAGAATTTTTAAAATTTCTTAAAAAAACCATCATAACTCCTTCTGAAATACTTACGTCGTTTCTTGCCAAATTAAAGTCAAGTTTGAATTGAAATACTTCTTAAGCGAGTCTACCAACCATGTTTAGATTGTAAAATTACATACCGTAATAATTTTTTTAAGCCTAATAAAAATAACGGCATGTAGATAAAGAGTTAAGAAACTGTTTTTACTAGGTCATTACACCCTACACTGCCTTGGAGCTTCCTACATTTTAGAAATATAACCTCAATTTTTGGCTGTTTTACCATTGTTTTGATAGACATTTTGAGCTATTTGCCTTCCTTACATCTTCAACATCAATATCTTCGCATTTAGTTAAAAAAACATAACACCTTTGATGACGATTTTTGTTATCACAATAATTTTTTTTTCCTTTCCTCGGGGGTGATCCGATACACCGATAAAATGAAGCCTATTTTTGGGGGTTTTTTGTCGTTCTATTTATTGGAAATAACGTTTCCGAGTTTGTTTGATTTCACGCTATTCAGTTTATTCATAAAAAACAGTCAAGACAGTCAACAAAAACTCAACAGAAATTTCATTTTATTGTTAGTAGTTTGACATGATTTATTTGCTATATAAACTAGCTAGCTGATATTATTTTATTTATTTCGGTGCTTAAGAAAATATTTGTTTCTGAAAATGATAAATACTCTTGAAAAACTTTCTTTAAGAAAAAAATATATTTCTAAGTAGATAGGTCTAGGCTCCTTTTTACTTTATTTTGTAAACAGATAAAGTTATACAGTGATTATTTACTAAAAGACAGTGAAACAGTATTATATATATATTTAAATAATGCCTATTTAACAAGTCTTAAGTATATGCACTTAATGCTAGGACATTTAGTTGATCAGGTAAATTTGACGTTGATATTTTTCTTTTTTTCTACAGACTTGCTAATCAAGGCCAGTAAAATATCATTTAATTCATATGAAAAACGTTGTTGTTATAAAAGTTTCCTATGGTTTTTAATTCAGTTGAAAGTGTACTAAGACATCACTCAAAACAGGTTAATGGGCTATTTAACATGTTTTATAACGAACGCCTTAAGGCAATCAATATCCCAAGCATGAAATTCCGTTTTATTCGTGGTGACATGATTCAAAATGACCTAAACCATGACCGTGACACTCGTAACCACAATAAGAAAATCAGCAAACCGTTTGTGAACACGTTGACACGTAAATGATTCTTTGCTGAGCGTGTTATAAATAATTGGAATAACTTACCATAAAATGTGGTAAATGCTCCCAGTTTGAATTGAATCAAAAATAGGCTTGATATCGCCTCGGAAGATAAAGTTTTGATAATACATTTAATTTCTCACAATTCCATTTGATAGATTTGCTGAACTTAGTAATTTCATTTATGTCATTTTTTATTTATAAATCAATTAAATTGCCTAAAGCATTCGTGTAATACTTTTGGAATTTAAATTTAAGTAATAAAGCTAAAACTAATTATTGATCTTTTAATTTTTTTCTTTTTTTATATATATAACTTCATGTATTTTTACATTCTCAGTCTCTTTTCAATTGATAAATTTAGAGATTATTATTCATTTTATTTTGTATCTGTTGGAGATATCAACATGTCTGTAAAAGATGAATTTATAACTTAGGTTTACTTGTAAAGTCTCATGTTTACTTTCTCACCTCCAAAATATCAATATGATATATTGTATTTATGATAGGCGCAAAGGCATTAAGCCTAAATTAAGCCTAAATGATAATAATAAAAAATAATAATATATATTATTAATAAAATATAACTTTACAGTATGAAGACTATATAAAAATTTAGAGGTTTTGTTGGCTGAAGATCGCAGTAGGGTTAAACAAATATTCTTCCAGCATACAACGTTTTTGTTATTCATCTTTTGCATATTAACTCTATCCTCGATATCGAGCACTTTTATTTGAAGAAGTTTTAACACAAGAAAACGTATATATTTTCATAAACTTGTTTTGTTAAAAGGATGGAGATTTGAAACTTTATAGTTTGTATAATGAATCATAATAACAAAAAATTACGTAACGTATTTATCTATATATGTATATTGAGGTTGGAGCATAAAGGGTTTTCTGATAAATAAAATAACCAGCAGCTTCATCGTGATGTTTTACGAAGAGTCAAATCAAGCTATCCAGAATTCGAATGCAATGCTGTGAACTCATTGCAAATATATCAAAATCAAAAAATATAATATAAATAAATATATAAAATATGAATATCAAAAAATATTCTGAATAACTTTTGATACAATTTGACACACTTCTACAGGTAATTTTGTTTGTGAAACTGATATATATTAATGTATTTTGACACAATTTTATTAAATTTCAAATGTTTATAGAGTATTTTTGTCCATACAAGCCTTTTTTATTTTTAGGCATTGTTTTACCATGGTGTTTATTTTACCTTTTTATTGTATTGATTTTTTTACAACATTTAGTCGATAATCAAAACTTTCAAAATACAGATTTATCGCTGTACATGTCTGAAAAAATAGGTGTTGATTACAAACAAGTGTTTCTTTTGTGATAGAACACCTTTATTTTTCCTGATTTTTTTTGCTGATGAGCCTTTATCAGGTGAAACAGTGTTATCAAAAAAAAAAAAAAAAATTAACTAATTTCTATAGTAAGTTTTTAAGTACACAATTTAAAAAAAAAAAAAATTAAATGAAGCACTACAGTATTGTAACTTCATACTCTTTCAGTTAACGATTTCTGCTTAAAAATGAAAGTATGATTTGAAACTTTGATCTGTTAAATTTTCTTTATTTACAACTTTAAAAGTTATTATTATTATTATTGTTATTATCATTGAGGCTTTACATATAAAGCATTTTAAGCCTTTTTGCCTATCATAAACATCAGTATAAATATCTAATTTGTAAATAATTTGTAAATAAATAAATAAATAGAAAACACGCTGAGATTGAAAATCTGATTGGTTTTTTAAAATAATATGTTAAAATACCATGCCAGAAATTAATATCACTTACATAATGAGATTGTCGATATTAGTTTGAGGTATTTGAAAAACATTAGGTAGTCTAAAAATTCAATTGAAAAATACATAGTATTGGTAAAATGTTATTTAGAAATTAAAATTAGAAATTTGTTACTAAAAATTTGATTTAAAAAGGATAATTTCAAAATGTCAGATAATTTTTAAACATTCAAATTGAGTATCAGATACTTCTAAAAATAAGAATATACAGCTATATATCAAACATAATATCTTTCCAAAAGGTGTATAATCTACTTTTGAAAGAATATAATGAGGGCGCATTTACTACCTCTGAGGGGAGGTCATTCCAACTTTTAATTACTCGATTAGCAAAGAAAGAAAGGTGACTTAAGGTTTTAACAATTTTCTATCATGGCCTCTTGTGATGTTGTTAGGTGATAAATCGAATAGCGAATTTAAACAATTTGTAGGGTCGTTTAAGATTTTGTAGGTAATAATCATATCTCCGTTCCATTTTTTATTAAATTAAAATTAAACTCTATGGTTTGCACACGCCCGATGGAATGTCTTCGTATTTTTTTACGAGATATTAAATAACTTTAGAACTGAATTCACCTTGATAAGTAGCAAAAATAAAATAAAGCAACGTAAAGTTAGTAACTCCAAGGCATTATAAAGATTATTATAACTAATAAATTAACCTAACACAGCTTTGGCTGAATTCGTTTGTAAAGCTGCGTTTTACAGTATATGGCTTGTATAATTACGACTTATTTAAAGTTGTTTAAGGTTGCTAGATATGTAGAAATTGTGAGTTGTGTTAGAAATGAATTAGCATAAATTCAATAACATAGCTAAAGTAGAAGAAATCAAACACCGTTTTGAAGTGTTAGTAATTTAAGTTATATCTGTCCTCAAGTAAAATTTAAAAATATATTTTTTTCTAGACATAACATTTAAAAACAACACGATTTTGTGAATAAATAAGTTTACACGATCGAAATAACAAAGGGCTTATACATACAAAAAAAAAATGTTTAAACAGGTCTAGCCTGGCCACGTGTATGTCTTAAATGCAATGACACGGTTGCTAGAATTAATTAATTTCCTAAGCACTATGATCATGCTATGATAGACTAAAGACAGCCCTAAAGAGCTTATTTACATTTTGAAAATGGAACTATGGAACAGATTTACATTTTGAGGTTACAAAATTACACTGCTAACAAATTAGGTAACATTTCAAAACAGGCAATAACAACCATTTTTAGCATCCAAAAACATGAAATTTGGCCAGTGTGGTTAATTGACCAAGACGAGT
>JAUELD010062607.1:2922-14300 GCA_031471615.1 Aglantha digitale | reverse complement strand
AACAACAGCAAGAAAAACATCAACTATAACATCAGCAACAACAACTATAACATCAACAACAACAACTATAACATCAAGAAAAACATCAACTATAACATCAGCAACAACAACTATAACATCAACAACAACAACTATAACATCAACAACAACAACTATAACATCAACAACAACAACTATAACATCAACAACACCAACTATAACATCAACAAGTATAACACCAACAACAACAACAACTATAACACCAACAACAACAATAACTACAACAACAACAACTATAACATCAACAACAATAACTACAACAACAACAACAACAGCAAGAAAAACATCAACTATAACATCAGCAACAACAACTATAACATCAACAACAACAACTATAACATCAACAACAACAACAATAACTACAACAACAACAACTATAACATCAGCAAGAAAAACATCAACTATAACATCAGCAACAACAACTATAACATCAACAACAACACCTATAACATCAACAACAACAACTATAACATCAACAACACCAACTATAACATCAACAAGTATAACATCAACAACAACAAGTATAACATCAACAACAACAACTATAACATCAACAACACCAACTATAACATCAACAACAATAACTATAACATCAACTATAACATCAGCAACAACAACTATAACATCAACAACAACAACTATAACATCAACAACAACAAGTATAACATCAACAACAACAAAATACTAAGACACTTCTGCAACACTTACCTTTCCCAATCATATTCAAATCTTTTCAGTTGTATCGCTAAAACTTTTGGTGATTTCTTTATACACATTCGTTTTACAGTATCCACTTTTTTATCACATCTTTCGCAATGATACGCATTGGCTCCCTCCAATAAATCTCCTTTTACATATTGCTCTAAACTGTCTATTAAATTATGGTGGTTGCGCACGTCAACGTTGATGGCGGTGAACGGCGTTTCTCTAGAATACCTGCAAAGTCAAAGGGAGAAGTTGGAATAAATGTGTTTCTTCAAGTTTCCAGTCCCATAACTTTAAGCAAGAAATTATATTTGTTCTAGTCCTCCCTACTTACACTAAATAACAAAGTTCAGCCACAAGAAGATATTAATTAAGCAGGATCACAAAAATGACAAAAAACAACAAACATAGTTTGATATTACTACTTGATCTGTATCTGTTGTATAAATAATATACGGCAGACTTTGTATTTAACACGAACTAGTCAGTGCATATAGTATGGATATGTCCGATATGTAAGATGACATGGTCAACTACATGGTCGCATCAATACGACGCACTGGTTATGAACTATGAAGAATAACTAACCCTGATGATAAAAAAGAGGAAGGGGGGAGGGGGACACCATACTAGATACATTTTCATATATACATTTAACTTGATGTGAGTTACTGCACTAACTTAACTCGTTGTTACACGAAGCAAAATATTAACAACCAAATAACGGTAGGGCATATATGGAATGTATTTAGAAAACTAGAAAATTCTGAGAGAATAATAAGACTGATAAAACTTCATTAGGTTCGACTAAAATACAAACATCGTGCCCACACCCAGTTGACCACAGCTAGTTGACCACAGCCTAGTTCACTGTCACTTTACCAAAGTCACTTGACCACAGCTAGTTGACCTCCACTTTACCTGCATATTGCAAATGACTTAAACCATATAATAGGGAAGCTTATTATAGTATATAATAAGCTGTAATGACTGTTCTGTCACTAAATATCTACGCACATGCATCTTTTATTATAAATAACACTATTGGACATGACTTTAGTCCACTAGTCACTCAAAGTTTTTCAAACCAAGAAAACCGTAACAACAAGAGATTAAATAAATCTGTAAGTTTTACATACCTGTGCGGACATTGCTTGCAAATCTTTTGGTCGGCAAACGACCCACCTAATACATTTGCACATATAGATTTATACCCGAACGCTTTTAAACCTTCATCGATATTATCTACTAAAGTATTGAAGAATTCGTATGCGTCGTGTTGCTCTCTCAGGTTCACCGGTTCACCCCATAAACGAAACGAACGCCAAAAACCTATGGGTACATTGAACTGTAGCTTACTGCCATGCAGGTGACCGAAGATGGCTTGAACTTGCGACAGTATCTTCAAGTTGTATTCTTTGCGCTCTTCTTCTTGGTTTTTTTCGATGCGTTCTTTGCTATTCACTGCTTCGTCTTCTTTAGATAGGGATAACTAAGACACGCACAAGGCGGAGGTTTAAATAACAATAAGTCAGTAGGAACAACAAGAAAAATATATAAAAGGCTTTAAGCTAGAGCACCATTTACCATTGGCATCACGGGGTAACATATGATTTTCATTAAAAGGCCAATTTTTTTACTTGAATTTTATTAGATATTTACTTTAAAATTTAGATAAGTAGAAATTAATAAAATTTGGCTGATGTTTGATTAAAGCAACATTTTGGATCTTTACGAAGTATAGAGGGACTAAATGTTCAAGAAGTGTGCAGCTAGAAACATGTTAAGTCCTCAAAAAAAGCTAATAATTAATGTATCAAGAAAAGGGAAAAACTATTGAGAGTTAAATGTTTAGTAAACATCTTAAACATTTTTTTATTTAGAAGCAGTGCTAAGTAGAAAACAACATGAATAATGAAGAAGTACTTCTTTTATTGCTTTTTCTTCATCTTCAATACTTTCATCTGTATATTCCACATCTGATGATAGCACTCCACAACGTACTTCAGGAATCATGTACAACTACATAAACAGAAGTCAGTAACACTTATAGTAGTAGAATCATGAAGCAAAAACAAACTTACAGAACAAACTGTGGACGGACAAAGTAACAAATTAAGGACCAACTGAGTTACGAATTGAGGACTAGCAAGGTAAAAATACAAAGGACATATCTCCGTGTTTTGAATAAAATAAATAAGAAACAACTTTCGTTTGCACACCTGTTGTAAAACAGAATTCATATAACAAGTTGCGCCAGCATTTTTTAACCCCACGAATCCATTATTAGGTCTGGGACCAATAAGTGGTTGATATTCCCAGTCCCCTATTGCTACTTCGACACCCGAATAATATAAATCATTAAGACATCCCGATAACAATTTGAAGTTGGGTAAACAGTTGGTTGACAATGCTACCAGTAAATCTAATGCAGCAACAATGGAGGAGGGTGTTGTACATATCGGGTTCACATTTTGCATAATACAGCTCTCTAGTAGGAAAGAAATATTCACAAGTAAATACTAGTCTTACTATTATCTACTTTTATCAACTCAAAAAATAAATTATTTAGGGTAAACTTTATATAGGTAAGTATGCATGACAAACTGTAAAACGTAGTACGTAATTGAACTGTAGTTTGTAGATGTTTCAAAAAATGTTGTGGATCCTCATAATTTGGGACGAAACATAATAAAGTAATAAAAAAAAATTATCAGGCAAAATCCTAACTTAAAAGGAAAACCTTAATAAATCATTAACAAATCAAATTTTTTATTTTCCTTTCGTCTTTATGCTTATTCTAATAAAGAAATAAAATTTAAGTGTCTAGAACCTTATTTTTATTGTTGATTTTTATTTCTTTTGATTTTAATTTATCTCATCACTGCAAATAATTTTCATTTTCCTTTTGTCTTTCCTTACAAAATATCTCGAAATTAATATACTATTTCATATGATAGTTGCAATATGGCCCTTTAATCGTTCATGTTCCAAGTTTGAATATCTTAAAATTACTAATATACTTTGGTGGAAATCTAACAAGCAACAATACCCCAAAAAAAATGATTGTGAATGATTATATATATTACTTACCTGATTGTGAGCAAGTAGCTACCATTTTAGAAGCAGAAAACACAAAGTTGTTGATCAAACTCTAAACATAACAAGAACAAAATGGCTGTTATTCCACTTAAGGAATTAATTATTATACAATATTCAGAGATCTGTTTGACAGTAATAAAAAATTATTTTACAAAAAAACAGAAAACTTTGTGCAATAAAACAAAGACATCTGCAAAATGAAAAAGGTTTGTTTTGTTTTGTTTTTACATTTTTGACTTAACACCCTTAGAACTCTTTATTGTCAGTGTCATTTATGATCCTTAACTTGGTATTGTAACATATTTGACCTTTTGAACATAATTACGACCCAATATAATTTTTGATTTTTCATACGAGAAAAAAATGATGTTTTTTCCAAATTAAGGTAAATGTGGCAAAAAACGTCTTGTTTGTTACTTAGGGTCATAAGGTCAAAATTTACTACAAATTCATGCACTGTTAATTAGTTTTCGTTGATTTTTTGTGTAGAAAGAAAGGTGATATATATTCTTGACACAGCCACTTTTTTTAGGAAGATTTTGGTTCTATCTAATCAGGGTCAAAAGGTCAAAATTTGGCCAAATATAATTTAGTTTTTACTGATGTTTTTTCAATGCCTATCTTCATGCAAGGATCAGAAAAAACTAAGGTGCCAGTTCCTAAAAAAGTTGGTGACATACGAACAAAATAAAACAAAAACAATTTGCAAATCTTTATGAACAAACGTTTTCATTCTCTACTTTGGAGAAGATTACATGACATACCATTAGTAACTCATCACCATTTGGTTCACAGCCAATGTTGTAACGTTTTTGTATAGAATGATATGAAAGTAGTTCTTTAGTTATTCCCAAATGACCTTCTAGTAGTTCTTGCTGCACCAAATCATCATTAGAGTTTATATTGGACTGCAGATATTTCGCCTAAAACAACATTATTTGTATAAAGTTATACACATTTATTGAATTGGTACAGTCAGAGTTCTTTGTCCTAGGAAGGCTAGAATAAGTTCATATAATCAGGGAATAATATATAAACATTCAAAAAAAAGGTGGACATCCCTTTAGACCAACACCACACGAATACCCTAGAATGTCTCAGAAACTTTTCTAATATATTAAATTATTACCCCCACACACTTGTTGATTTGTCACTTTTTTTTCCTTCTCAAAGGTGACCTTGTGAGTGCCCTTTCTCTTTTAAGAAGTGTTTTAAAACACCAAGAAAGTGAGTACAAAAACAGCATTCTAGAACAGGTTCCAAAAAGAAAATACAGAAGTGTTCAATTTAATTTATTATTTCTATGTTTGAGATAATATCTAAAATAGCAACTAAAATTTATTATTTTTATTTGGTGTGATTATACCAGTTTATATTTGTATTGTTACTGTTTTAATTTGTACGGTATTTAATATTAGTTGACTTCAATTAGTGCGTATTATAAATATTTATGTTGCTATGTTACGATATATAGAACTGATTTTGTTATAAGTCCAATATTGTATGGTTCAAGTACTAAGCTTTATCATTATATCACAAGGGAATTTGAATACCTCTAAATCTTTTAACCAATTTATTTCTTGTTCTAAAATTTTTGTAGCATTTTGTAGTTGGAGATCTTTACTACGGCCATAATTAAGTAATCTAAATGAAATATCATATCGTTAAGTGAATCTCACACCCTTTCTTCTAATTTAAATACAATAAAAAAATCTGTTTAATATAACAATGATGCTGTGGTGGTATTATGTAAATTTAAAGAAAAATGTGGTGATTTCAATCTATTTAAAATGCAATGTTTCAATGGTTACCTGCATAAAAGATTAAAATATTCCGATGATTGATGAGGATGTTGGACAACATTTCTCTGTGGATGAAAAGAAAAGAAGAAATTTGAAGAACTTTTCAATGTTTAGACATAAATGTTTCTTTAATGTTGAAACCTGGGAACTTCAATGTTACAATGCTCTTTGTGTTGTAAATTAAGCTCAAAAAAATGTTTTTGGGACATAATAAATCCATGAAATATTCCATGTACAGAGATTCTGAAGAATCATACCTTAAGTAAGGACTTACCTTAAAAAGGTAACAAATACTTATGCTAATAATATAGAATCCTACATCGATATAACCTGATGTTTGTATCGCTACAATAGCAGAGAAGCAATGCAAAACAAAATATTTCAATTCCTTACATCTCTAACAGTAAATAATAATTGAATAAAAAACTTTAACGGCATTTCACTTCCAGAACATTTACTTGCTATTAGAAAACATTGATCTGCTGCAGTCAATCTAACAGACCTGAAAGGGGAAAAAAGTTAGATTTCTTTCGACATAATAAATCAAGACTAAACGCATCATTTCAGAATACACAGCCGCAATTACCTTTTTTTTAACTTTTCAAAAGTAAAAACATGATTATAAACATAACAATGTAATTCCAATAAATAACAGTGTGTTAGCTAGAGTAAATATTATCAGTTTTAAAGACTCTTCCCAATTTAAAATTACTTAAAACTTCCCAAATTTGTACTATTTTAAGAGGAAATACTGTCTATCTATATATATCGAAAGCAACTCAGCATCAGTTTACCAAAAAAAAATTGGTTGTTTACCATATGGAAGAAAATTATTCAACTAAAAAAACCCCTACCTGTTACCAGACAACAGTGTGTCAATGAAGAAAACTTTCCAATATTTATCCCGTATTATAGTATCTAGCACAGTTGGACATAATGCTAAAGTTATTGTTAACACTTCAAAAGCTTCTTTAGACAAATTGGAGTCTTCAATGTCAACTGGTTTAAAGTGATCCTAAAAACAATTTTGTGTACTGTTTAGGTGAAAAGATTAGTTTGAATTAAATTGAGTTGAATTCACAATGAGATGTAGCAAATTGCAATTATTTAGACCCCCCCCAGTGAGCCTGCATTCACTTGGAAAAAAAAAATACTCTGGGTACAGTGTTGTACTGTTGTACCGTTGAACTCGAAACAGTCATTATAAGAACAAAGCCATTCAACTTACAGTTTCATATCTTTTATGTATATTATCAACATCTTGCTGTAATAGCGACACGTCTCCGATACCTGCGGCCCAACATATACGCTGAATAACTACTACCACGCTAACATCTGGCATGTGTTTTATAGCACGACTATTTAACGATTGTCCTAATTTTAATGCAATAGTACGTAAAATGCTTTCATAATAAGTGTGAGGTATATGTTGAACGGCTTGCTGTAAAGTTACAGCGTAGCTATGTCGCTGTGGAAATGACGATATATCTTTACCAGTGTCTTTTTGTAACGCCTCAGCGATAACGGAAATATGAGCAAACGCAATAGCAGTGAATATAAATTTTGATATTTTTAATAATATATTGTAAGCTGATCTAAGTTAGATAAAAAAAGATATGACAGAATTATTACCAAAGCCACCATTTTGAATATATAAATGAATTAAAGCAGGAGTAATTTTTGGTACAAGATAAGTTTGCAATGTAACAAATTTTTGCAACAATACAAAGCGTTACAACAATTTCCTGCTTAAATCACGAAGAAAGTCACATTTATATTTCATAAAATCAAGTTATAAACAAGAAGTGATTATTTCAGCTACTTAAATTTATCTAACCTTTCTTTGTAACATTATTAAAGATTCAACACTTATGCATGCTTCTGATAACCTACTTTTTACTTTCACTTTAGAATACTTTATACTTTCACTTTAGAATACTTTGTACTTTCACTTTAGAATACTTTGTACTTTCACTTTAGAATACTTTGTACTTTCACTTTAGAATCACTTTAATCCCGCTATTCCCAAAACATTCAAAAACCAAGAATAGGATTTCGGTACACGATTGCATTTGAGACATTTAACATTTTTGAAATTTACCTTTTAATGAGTTTATCACCTCCTTGTAAAAATGTGTTTCTTGTAAACATGTTTAACAAACATTGAACACCCCCTGCTAGAACAAAATCTTGCTGAAACGTAACCGACGTATTTGATACAAGTTCATAAGCTGGTAGTAGTAATGAATATACCACCTAAACAAATACATACATTTTTTATAATCTTCTACAATGAAGAGAAATTCAGTTTCTTACAACAATTATAGTTTGCAATCTTCTAACCCTTAACACATTAAGAATGTTTCATAGCATAATCAGAGATGCTCTGAAACTTAAGTGTTATAAGTAAAATACCAGAGTTTTAAAACTTTATAATAAAATAAAATTTAAAAGGTCAATAATCAAAAAAAAAATAAGAATAACACATTGATAATTTGAAGACCAGAATTATTTTTGATGTAAATTTTTGGATTGGTAAAGGAAGTAAGATTTAAGATCTCTTCTAAATCACTTCCTAAAAGCTATGAGTTCTTGATCGTTTGCTTAATTAATATGTATTACCTCTAAATTATATAACACTTGAAGTGGAGATGGCGTAAAGAAAAACTTTTCAAGATTATGCAGAGATTTTGAACCTTTTAACGCTATATCATGGCATGCTGTTTTGATTTGATTAGTTGTATCAATATCTAAACAGAAAAAGTTATGAGGGAGTGTTATCATATGAATGTACGCCTAGAAACTCTTTATAAGCATCCTTATCTATACTAAAGAAATTAGAAGATAGGATCAAAGTTGAATAAAAATGCACCCTATAATCCTTTGTGTCAAAAAATAAGGAATTTAAATGAATCAGCAATATAACAGTCATTCAAATTTCCAACAAAGTTGAGATATAAACATTGTTTTAGTTTAAAAATACAGTTGTTTTGAATTCCATATTCCAATAAATTGGTAGTCTAGTACCGTAGGACCAATGTTATGTTTAAACACTGCTAAGTCTATACTCTTATTCTTAAGATTACTACAGTTCCAGTATTTGTAGGTGACAAATTCATCCATGAAAACACATTTATCAATGTAAACAAATATATATATTCATAGAAATATATTAGGAGGATTTCTGGTACAACTTCAAAATGTTTCATTTTACTGTGTATAAATAGTTTCTGTAAAGCATACAAAACATCATTCATTATTTTATCAAAACAACAAAAGCAAAAAATCTTCAACCATACCTGAAGGACATATATATAATAAACTTAAAATAATATTTCGTAATTCACCAACTTGGTACTTCATAGCTAAATCACCCAGTGAAAATAAAGTTGATGCAAATTTTCTTTTAGACAGTATCTAAAATCCAACGAATGAATGATAAAACTTTATAAAAAAAGGATAAAATAACTTTATTATGATGATTATTGAATGAATGATTATCTACTACTTAATAAGCTAAGCAATGTGGAAAGGGTAGTGTGATCATTTTTTCCCTAGCCACTTGCGAGAATTTTCCTCTAATCAGCTTTCCTTTCAATGAAACGCCAAATATTACTACAAATAATAATATCAAGGCATTGCTATTTAAGAATGCAGGCCGTCATAATAGGAATGTTTTATACAACAACCATTGATTTTTTCTTGATACAAAAAAAATATTTTTGATTTTCAACGGTATACCCAAAACTGTAATATAAAAACTTCCTGATTAGCCTAACATAACTTGATTTACTGATTGGTGCACAAGAAGGTGCTCAATGCTAATAGCATTTTTAATATCTTTTTCATAAGTTAATCAATCTTGTCAGTACAATATTATACAGATAGCCAGTAATGTAACAAGAAAAAAGTTACCACTCCAGGAAGTAATTGTTCTTTTTCTAAATTCGGTCCAACACTTGGTTGAGGTGTAGGTGGAGGTGATGAATCGGAGGATGAATCTGGTGATGATGGCACACTACCTCCAACGGTACCAATTTTTACTGTGAACACCTAAAAATACATAAAATGAATTTAAAACAACATTTTAATTCTCAGATGATTCAGTCCAATTTTTACTGTGAACACCTAAAAAATAATATAAATGAATGTAAAACGACATATATATTCTCAGATGATTAAGGTAATGTTTTGGTTTTTTGATAAGAAATTAATCAATGTCTACTGTTGAAGTAAAAATAAATTCAAAAGCTACATAAGCTGCACAACCTTGGGGAAGTAATGTTATAGTATCCAATTTAAGTGAGTTGTTCATTTAACAAACTTAAATATGCCTTGAATGGGGCTTTAAAGGACTGAGGACAGGTTTCTCATTTAAATATTTATTGTCACTTCATTTACATGTGCAAAACACTTGTTTTGAAACTTTTTAAACTTCCAAACATCTTTGAAAATTGGAAAGAACATTCTTTAATTTGATAGTTTGTTGGTAGGGAAATAGCATTAGAACTGCATGGTCGTGAGTTCAAATGTCACCTGGTTCAAAATGATAATTTCGATTTTAACAATAAAATTTAACTACAAACAAACTGCTAATAGTGACTTACTGTAAAATAAAACAAAAACCTTACTGTTCTATCTTTTATCTCTAGGTCACTAATTAACTTTCTATCTTCAGCTGGATTAATTATTTCACCATTATTATATACATCTAGTTTTATGTGCTGAGTCGACATTTTTAATCTACAAGACAAAAATTTAAATTTGACTATAACCATATAAATAGATACGTTTAAGTTGAGCCATTTTAAAATAATATGTACTGACAAAATATATATCACAATAAAAACAAGAATAACTTTACTTTAAACCATTATGAATTTGCCATTATTTAATAAAACACCAAACACGGTATACCCAACATTATATTCATTTTTTACTATAAATACAGTTGCTATTTCTGTTAAGTGGTGAAAAAGGCTTCTTAGAACTAAATCTTACTTGTTTCTAATTTTTCTTCTTAGCATAGCAATTGATTCATTAGTATGTGTGCATATTTCAAAGTCTTCGAGTTGGCGATTTTGAGGTGAGAAACGAATAAATAAACAAACTTGGCGACCACGTGAAGACCTAAATTAAAACACCCATGATTCATTTTTTTTGGTCAATGCTAAAACGTAAGGGTCAAATAGTCATAATATTACGATAACAAAAGGTACATTAAAAATGAAAATGACTTAAAATGACTTCACAAAATTGTTTCAACTAAAAACAATGCTTCACGTATAAAAAAACTTCTTTCAATTGATTGTTCAAATGACATCAGGTCATATGTTTTAGTATTGACAGTTGAAAGTACTATATTTAAACAAGAAAAAATGAATATATTTGTAATCAAAATTAAAATAAAAGGATAAAAATTATTGAACGCAATACATAAAAGTCATATCTTAAACTTATTATTCCAGAAGCTTTACAGACCCAAGACAAATATTTGTAAAACAAAGATGGTAAGGCTTATATAAGGACAAAGTATTATACAAAATCCATTCAAGTGTCTTTAAATTTATTTTTTCTTATTATGCATTTTTTTAGAATCCTTTATTTTGTTTTTAAATTTTGTATCTGGTCATATTTTACGTACTTGCAATGCGGTGGCAAGGCTCGTTCTTCGCTGTAATTGTTATCAGACTCTGCAACATATTCTTTCAAGGCTTTCAAACAGAGCAT
>JAUELD010062498.1:9341-23254 GCA_031471615.1 Aglantha digitale | reverse complement strand
CTATTAGGATCAAATCTACAAGTGGGAAGTAAATGACACTTGCGAAAAACGCCAAAAAAGGCTGTGAGACATATGGCTCAAAATGAGCCATGAAAGCTATGAGTTAAATCAAGCTGACTACGGATTTGCAACATAATAGCAGAGGTTATGGGAAGCCGGGGCCTGGGAGGCGAGCCATTCAGACGACGCATACCATTTAGAACAGACTTAAGAACAAAATTTTCCATAAGAGGATTAGGTAGGCTAAATTCTCTATGTAAAAGGCCAACAAAATTTAAATAGAAACTAGCTGATTGCGGTGTGAGAAACCGAGCAATATGCGTACGGTAGCTGGCTTGGGTGCTAGGGGCATAGGCTGCTTGACGAAAAACCATAACATGAGATCTCTAACCACAGCAAAAGGGTCTAAAAATGAGAGAATACTGAGTAAAGGATCGACAACAGAGTAAATTACAAAAAAACGAGGTATCTACCTAACAAAAACCAGTAGGCAGTAAGGGACATATGCAGCAATGCTACAATCCTAGAATTAGTAAGTAATATACCACCATGTAAGAAAGTGATTTCTCATCAAGGCCGCCATGGTAGGAAAATTAAATGTGGAAGACAGCCAAAATAATTCTCGAAGGAAGTCAGCAGCTGTGTTGTCACAATAAACGACTACCTTCTTATTTTTCCAAAGGTATCCCCAACGGAACGCTGCTACAAAGGGCTTCCTTTTAAGTTATATGCAATTGTATAAATGAGGTGACTCTGATATGAAATTGAAATAAAGCCAATCACCCTTGAAAAAGGCACCGTGACCTGATGTACAGGCATCAGTATAGAGATCAGTGACAGGACGCTCATCCAAAAAATCACATAACCCATTGAAAGATTCCAAGAACTTATCCCACCATACCATGTCGCTGTGGAAGTCGAGTGTCAGTCGACACTGCGAAGCAGAGTGAGGCATGGTGTTCATGGAGCAAGGACCCTACGCAAAAATGTACGGCCTCCATACACAACTTTACAGGCCCAGTTAAGACAACCAGCAAGTTGTTGAAGTTGTCGTTTTATGGCTAGTTTTTTAGATTTTATGACAATTTTTAAAGCCTCTAACTTAGCGCTAGGCAGGGACAAAAACAAGTTCTTGGTGTTAATATCAATGCCTAAAAAAGTTAAATGATGACAGAGTGAAACCAATTTATTTTCACTTTGTGTGAAACCTAAGTCACAGAAAACTGTACATAAGGTGTCATATGCTAATTGGCACTCAGCCTGCGTCTTGCTTATTACTAGAAAATCATTGAGGTAAACAATAACAAGAAATCCTCTCTTTTCCATCATGCGTTTGACAGACTGAGTTAACCGATGAAAAATACCAGGAGCACCCCGACTGCTGAAGGGAAGTCTTGTGTCCATGAGGAAAGTCGGACAAGAGTCCTCCTTGAATAGCCATTTCTAACCTAAGGCTGTATAGTGGCTAGGTGAACAGGAACAGAGCGATATGCATGTCTTAGGTCCACTTTAGCGAGGAAACAGTTCTTTGTAATGTGTTTCACATCATCATCGATGGTAGAAAAATGTATTCTTTCTATATTGATGTAGGAGATCATCCCTAGCTTAGGGGGTCGATCATCCCTAGCATTGAGCAGTCATGGGTAAGGCGAATATCATGCGAATCTGTTTTGGGCACTGCCCCTAAAGCACTGATAATCATAGGCTTTGTTAAAAATTGTAAAAATTGTTAAAAAACCCGGATCTCAGAAAAATACATTATTCAAAGAATGTCGAAAAACATGAAATAGGGTAGGAAATAAGAAAACAATAATTTTAAAATGGTTGTTTTATTGCTGAAAGAATAAAATTTTGTAAATATACATCATGAATTGGCGACCATTTAGGATAGTAGACAAGAAAATGTTAAAACAAGAAAGCACACACTACTCTTCTCTTAATTAATACCTTTGTTTAAACCGTAAATGATAACTCTGAGACATTCGACCGAACCACAATTACTAATTTCCGCTACAATACCTTTGCAACTATTAAAGAATAGATGAAGAAAGTTAACAGAAGCGTAACCAGTACGTAAGCGTAAACAATCCTGTTTGTGCCTTTCTTTTGTAATAAGATAGAATTTCGTTTCCCGTCCCTCGCCACATTCATATCATTAAACACTGAATTGAAATGACATCATTCACTTCAACTTGAGTTTTCAGCATATCACTGCTATAGTAATACAACCCATCATAACAATCAAATTTAAATATTCTACAAAAACTATTTTCGTATTGTTAGTAGGTCGCACCATATTGGTATAGAATTCACCCCAACTTCACCACTGCTAGCAAGACTTAACAATGCTTCTTCACAGTTAAACGAACAAGAAAACCCTGCATGGCTCAAAAGTGTTCCTCCTAAAAGTTCGTTAAACATTAACTCTTCTACATTATAAAGCAAAGCAATAGCTTCACTGCATCTTGATATAGTATTTAGTGCATTTTGTATAAAACTTTCCATTACTGTAACAAAAAATGTTATTAACTGTCAAAGCAGAAAAACCAATAAATGTTTTAAACTAAATATTTTAATTTTTATCTCAAAAAAATAAAATATGTCTGTTGAAATATTTTATATTACACAATTAACTGGTGTATTAAAATATCAAAGTTGAACTTAACCTTGAAGTGCTAATTTATTCGTTTAAGCTTAGTGACCACTGAAAGCGATAGAAAAATTTCGCAGGCGCCGAAAAGTCTATCGCTAATTTCATAGAAAACCTTCTATTCAAATAATATTTTATTTTTTACTTTAAAGTTTATTGAAATTTGAAATATATTTTCTCTTTCTTAAAAATGGATGAAGAAGAAATGTTTTGTTTAGCTGCGTTACTTCTAATAAAAAAAAAACGTAGAAAAAAAAGGTAAAAAGAAGAACCAGATCGGTTTGGGTAAAACAGATATTCAAAGATAGGAAAATTTATGGAATACACATACTTGTTAATGAAATGAAAATGTAGTTTAATTTTACATGTATATATGTTTGCAAAACTGTGTTAAAAGTTGAGTTTAACCAAGTTACTTCTGTTAATTGGTTTGAAATAGAAAATTTCTTATATCTGATATGCGTACAAAGCAAATTACTATTTACATTTTTGTTTTTTTAGTTTTTTCGTATGTCACCAGAGAGAATGGAGCATCTACTATCCTTAGTAGCCCTGTTGATCCAGAAAATAGATACTAATTTCCGTAAATCAATACGACCCGCCGATCGTCTCATGTTAACTTTGAGATTTTAGCATCTGGTGATTCCCAGATGTAGTTGACATATTTGTTTCGTATGGGAAAGAAAACTGTTAGCCGTATTATAAGTGAAACTACTTGTTATATCGTACAAGTTTTATTGAAACCATACATGTCATGTCCTTCAAACGCATTTCAATGGAAAAAAGTTTCCGAAGAGTTTGAGCAAATTTGGAATTTTCCCCATGTTGTTGGAGCTATGGACGGAAAACACATTCAAATAGAGGCACCTCCTAAAACTGGAACTTTGTACCATATCTACAAGGGATTTTTCAGCTTAGTTTTAATGGCTATTTGTGATGCCAAGTATAATTTTGTGTGTGTTGATGTTGGGCAATATGGCTCAAACAATGATAGTCGTGTGTTAGGTAATTCTAAAATGGGTATAAAATTTGATCAAGAGCAAATGAAATTACCGGCAGATGAGAAAATTCAAGGAATTGAACTCGATGACTTGTTACCAGAAGAGGAACGCATATATAATTACCGCCATTCAAGAGCACGACGCACTGTCGAGAATGCATTTGGCATACTAGTAGCACGTTGGAGGTTATTTCACCGACCAATCAAGGCTAGCATTCAGAATATCGAAAGTTACGGCATGGCTTGTCTATGTCTACATAATTACTTACGTCAGACAGAGAACTCGTTGTATACACCTAAAGGTTTTATTGATATCGAGTATGCAAAAGGTGACATTAAGGCAGGCGAGTGGAGAGCTCAAACACAAAATGGGATTAGATGCTTGAGAAATTTAAACCTTGCAAAAGGAGGGCGAAGGAGCGATGTAGCGAATAACATGAGGGAATCTCTAAAAACCTATGTTAATAGTGAAGCCGGATCAGTACCTTGACACTTAGAATATGTTAGAAGTTGTGGGTGGGAATGAAGTTAAAGTGATTTTCAAATTTTTATAACAAAACTGTTTTGGTATTTATGTTTTCAACTTTTTAATAAAAGAATACACCGTTTAGATTATAAATTACTTATTATTACCATCCCATTGACCATAAGGTAAATTTAGACAATCACCCATTTTAGATGGTTGGAAACTAAAAATGAGTCTATTTGAGGTGTTGTTAAATTATTTTGAATAGCAGTATAAGCATTGTATGCTGCATTAGGTCTAGTTATTGTTATTGTTTAAGCTTCTCATTTCAGACTCCATATTCATTTCCTGAAACATATAAATGGCATTATTAATTTCATGTTTTAAGCGAAACTTTATTCTTTTCGGCATCGTTTTTAACTCTGCTGCTACCATCTCGCCAAAAAGGTCATCTAAGTTTTTCTCAATCGGATTTTGTTTATTAACCAACCGCTCAGTAATCGGTTTCAAACATTCGCTTTCAGTTTCATCAACAATACTTTAATGTTTTTTGTTTGCTGTTACTTTTTGAGGAGCTTGTTTCTTAGCCACTTTCTCTAGTCGCGGTCTCGCCTTTCCACTTTGTGAGGTTGATGCAAAAGATTCAACAGACTCCTTGTCAGAAGTATCACTTTCTCCAAATTGAACAAATAACAAACTCGTAGTGGGCTACGGCAATTTATCAATTTAACATTGAATTCATAAGTATTATATATTATTGATAAGTAAAAATTTGTAAAAAAGTCACAGAGATAAGTCACTGCAAATATTTTATACAGGATATTGGGTATGAACTTCAGTCCAAAATTGAAAATATCTATCTTCTGGGTATCGCTGAGCCCACATAAACTCGGATAGATAATCGCCTATGCAATGTCGGTTCGTTGGACCATTCATTGATTTGAATTTTGCCTTCGCTCTTTGCCACATGGCTTCAACATGATTGGTGTGAACACCAGTACCAGGATCGACGAAATTATAAGTATGGTTGACAGTTTGGTGGTTGAATCCTAGTTGCTGATGTATATTGTTATATGCCCCCCCCAAATGTCTGACCAAATCGTTGAGCCTGGTAGCACCCAACGATTGATTATGGGGAGTAAAGTGGCAGCATCTCTCATAATAACAGGCACCAAAAACCCATGCTTGGTTAGGGGATCGTAATCACCGAAAATCCATTTTTCTTGAATTTGTCCCATTAACGAAATAGCCACTATATTTGAGAACAAGTTCATCAAAACAACTTAATTAGTCACATTCGATATTAAAGCATACTAAAACCAGTTATAGATAATAATTTTACCTCTTTTACCTAATTTTGCCTGGCAAAATGGCCATTTCATCCTATTTGTTGCGGGTTTCTTAAAACGAAATCTCGCCCCACACCACGACAAAACTGGTTCCAGTCAACCACAGTTTTGCACGAGCCGATTCCCAATTCGTGCATAATAAATTGCACTGATGGACCTCTCTTCCTCGACCAGCGTTTGTAGTCCACAAATATATAAATTTTCCCCTATTTATTCTTTAAATGTAGGGCATATCTCATTTACCTAAATTTTCACTATTGAATTTTGCTATTGCTCAAACATAAAAATTCAAATTAAATCAAGTGGTAAGAACATATATCACAACAGTCGTGTGATATGTTCAAACAGCAGTCAGACCCTGATATTGAAATTGATGTGTTTAAAGGTGATGCAACCGAATATAAGTACTTTACATCCATATTTAAAGAGGTGGTAAAGAACAGGATATCAGATCCTATGGGAAGGCTTACTAGACCACTGAAGTAAACTGCCGTTGATGCAAAAGAGTTGATTAAGCATTGTGCAAATCAACCCAGAGGCCTTGGTTATAAAAGTGCTATGATGCTCCTCGAGAAGCAGTATGGAGATCCGCATAGACTGTTGCTGCTGCCTACAGAATGGTGATAAAGAAGTTCCCTTCTGTAAAACCTAACGACGCAACCGCTTTCAGAAAAATGTACAACTTCCTTCTAAAGTGCAATGGATTAAGAGTTGGATTAAGTCAAAATCCTCTTGATACATCAGATATCCTATGCCAGATACTTCAGAAGCTACCTTACTATCTCCAAGACAGATGGGAAAGAACTGTTCTACGCAAAAGGAAGGTAGAAATGAAATAACATAGGTTGGCTGATGTTATTAGCATGATAGAGGACGAGATGACCATAATTAATGATCCACTCTACTCGAGGGAAGCTATGGGTATATATAGGGAAATGCCAGAAAGACACAACAGAGCGAGGACAACGAACTACTTTACAAGTGAATCTGTTGAGCAACCAAAATATGACAAAGAGATGTGTCCAGTGTGGAAGAACAAGCATGACATAGAAACATGCAGAGAATAATTAGCCTTAGAAATTGGTGAGCGTTCACGAAAAATATTTAAATGCAGATTATGTTTCTGTTGCTTGAAACCTATATCAGCTACCCACAACGCGGCAAGATGCAACAAAAAAAAACTTGCAAGATCTGTCTTAAAGAGCACCCTACAACACTGCATGGTTTGGTAAGAAAAAGCAAATGAAAGGTATATAAGCAGAAGGATCAAATAGAAAAAGCCAAAGAAAGTGTAAAGGAATGTGCTACAAGAGCTGATGGTGGCATAGTTAGTATGTGCATTGTACCTGTCAAACTTAAGCATCCTCAATCTAACAACATCATTGACACCTATTCTATGCTAGATACATGCAGTCAAGGAACCTTCATAGAACAGGGCGTGATAGATACTTTGCAAATGAATGGCGAAAAGAACAAGACTGACTATAACTACTGTTAATGGAGATACAAATTATCAAGCAAAGGTAATACAATGCTTGCAAGTAAAGAGTAAAGATGATGAAGGTATAGAATGATTGAATCTACCAAAAACCGTTTCACAGTGTAAATTACCTTTTTATCAAGAAGATATTTTAACTCCAATGCAGATAAAAAGATGGAAGCATTTAGCGCACCTAGTAAATGAGATGTCTTTCAATAAAAACAAAGAAATTGGTCTATTGATTGGCTGTAATTGCCCACAGGCCTTGCAACCAGAAACATTGATCCAATGTTATAGAAAGCAAGAACAAAAACAAAGATTGGTTTATACCTCACCAGGGCGAAACACACCCTAATAAACCTTGAAAGATGAGAATCGTTTTTGATTGCAGTGCAGAATATGCAGGACGTTGCATCAACAAACAGCTTTACAAAGGCTTAGATGAAACCAACCACATTGTTGGGGAACTGTTACGCTTTAGAGAAGAAAATATTGTATTCATAGTCGATATTGAAGGCATGTTCTTCCAAGTTAAGATACCACCAGAACAGAGCAGTTACTTCAAGTTTCTATGGTTTAAAGATCATGATCCATCAAAAAGTTTCATAGAATGTCAGATGACTGTGCATGTATTTGGAGGTACATCTTCACCATCGTGCTGCATGTATGCACTTAGAATGACAGCAGAAGATAACAAAGATCTTTACAAAGCAGAAATAACAGCATCACTTCAACGTAACTTTTAAGTAGATGATTTGCTGAAGTCAATCTCCTCAAACGAAGTAGGTAAAGAATTTGTAAAATCAGTTTATGTACTAGAGGGGGCTTTAAATTAACCAAATTTTTAAGCAAAAGAAAAGAAATCATTGCAAGTTTGAAGTTGGAGGATAGAAAGTCTCCAGCGATGTAGAATTATTTCTTAAAGATTTGCCTGAAGATACAGCATTGGATATGATCTGGAACACATAGGAAGACATCTTGAAGTTCAAATTAAATATGTGAAGCAAAAACCATTGTCCCGAAGAGGCTTAATTTCAATAATCAGCTCAATCGATCCACTTGGCTTAGCAGGTCCATTAATTCTTGATGGAAGACAAATACTTCAAAGATTATGCAAAGGTTATCTTTGTTGGGATGATGTAATACCAGAAGTTGCCAAGCAAGAGAGGCTAAAGTTGAATGACAGATTGAAAGTATCGAAATTCAAAGATGCTACAAAACTCAAAACTTTGGTCAAATAAAGAATGTGTCATTGCATATATTTTCAGATGCATCTGATGGTGGTTATGGTGTTGCGGCATATCTGCAGTTAGTCAATACAAAAGGGTAAATTCAATGTAAACTTATATATGGAAGATCTAGAGTTTCACCTTTAAAATTCTTTATACTTCTATTCCGCGCATGGAACTTACTGCAGCAGTTTTGGCAGCCAAAACATCCAATATGCTACATCAAGAAATAGATTTAAAAATAGATCATACATTCTTATAATAGTAATTATCATGGTCAATAACACTCGTTTATTTCATAACATCAAAAAAGCAAAGGAAGTCAACAAAACCTCATTAATAATTGAATTACAGAAACAATGTCAGGAAACAGTTATCGATGATAGTGGTATGTTGATAGTTGGTGCAAGACTCAAAAGATCAAGTTTGCCTTATGAACAGAAAAGTCCTATCATACTTCCCAAGAATTATGTGGCAAGTAAGATGATAATACAATGGTGTCAAAATACAGTCGCTCACAGTGGACGTGGTATAACACTTAATAACATCAGAGAGAAGCGATAAGGGATAATCAATTGTAACAGGCTGCCCAGAAATGTTTCATCAATATGTGCAACTTGTAGAAAGCTGTTTGGTAAGATGGCAATACAAAAGATGGATCAGTTACCAGTGGAGCGGACAGTATCTGTTTCACCCTTTACCCACTGTGGAGTCAATATGTTTGGCCCATTTTACATTAAAGAGAGACGTTCAGTATTAAAGAGATATGATATAATGTTTACTTGTTTCAACACTAGAGCATTTTATATAGAAATAACAAGTTCAATGTCAACAGATGCATTTATACTGGCTCTCAGAAGGTTCATTGATCGACGAGGAAATATCTGCACATTACATTCAGATAATGAAACAAACTTGGCGCAAATAACGAACTTGCAAAATCACTTAAAGAGATGGACAGCACCAAAGTCAGGAGATTTCTTTCAGATAACAATACTGATTGGATTACCTGGAAACATAAGCAACCTTATGCAAGTCATATGGGTGGAGTTTGGGAAAGACAGATACGATAAGAATCTTAATACCTTTACTTCATTCACACGGGGAATCACTCAATGATGAAAGTCTTCTAATATTGATGGTAGAAACTGAAACTATCATAAATTCAAGACCATTAACAGTCGAAAATTTGAATGATCCTAACAGTGAAAGACCACTAACACCATCAATGCTGCTCACATCAAAAACCAATGTTATTTTACCACCGCCTGGAGATTTCGAAAGACCAGATTTATATTCCAGAAAACATTGGCGACGTATTCAACATTTAGCAGACGAATTTGGGCAGCAACGGAGAAAGGCGTTCCTGACATCCCTTCAAGGTATGCAAAAATGGACAAAGATTGAAAGGAATTTCAAAATAAATGACATAATTCTCCTCAAAGAAAACTGTGATCGAAATGGCACATGGGTAGGGTTTTAGAAGTACACAAAGACTTTAAAGGAAATGTTCGAAGAGTTATAATAATGTAGATGTAATCATAATATAGAGACAAGAAGAAAAGAAATTTTAAAACGAGCAATTTCGAAATTCGTCTTATTGGTTGAAAGTAAGTCGAGGAGCCCGATTCCCCGCCAGAGGAGCCAACTTAAGTCAAAATAAGCATGTAAGCTGTTATATTATTAATAATACATGAAAGTTTTATATTTTATGTTAATATAAATTTGACTGGAATTTGTAACCCAGGAGTAGATTCAAATTATACTACGGTCAAATATACAAGTCTATTTTACCAGTCGAGTATTTATTATCAACCCCCTGAACCTGACAGTTACATTAGTTTTGTCAATTCGCAGTGAGCAATCTGAACTATTGACAACACCTCAACAACAATAACTTGATATTGGAGATGACCTTCTCAAAGAAAGTGAAAAAATGTTTTCAATGAAAGCTGATAAAATATAATCCAATGCAGCATTTCGGGTATCACAGGCGAAAATGTTGCTAAAAGATATTCATAATATTGCAATAAAAATGGTAGGCCCTTATAAAAACAATATTCAAGAAATGAGATGAGAAGTATCAGTACACTAAGTTAAAATTAAACCTTATAAAATATATGTTTTTAATGTTATATCTTTTGATACAATAGTTCAGATCCTGGCTGATAATGAAGGTGCGCTAAAAGGCATTTATTTCCAAGATAAAATGGTGAAAGGAATGTATTCAGCTTTTCCAGTAGTTTTGTTGGTTGATGCAACTGGATGATTTGAGAACGTCTGTCTATTTCTTGCTACCAGTAATGGCCTATATGAAATTGTTTGTACTTGGACTGTACTGAATGAGAATATGGAAACAATAGATCAGATGGCAAAATATTTATAACATCATAAGTAGTGATTGCAGACAAAGATATAACAAAGCGAAAATCATTTTTGGAGAAATTACCCTCTGCTGTTATTCAAATGCCTTTTTAGCACTTAGAGTGCATTCAAAAGAAAAAACTTTCAATTTAATCGGCTGAAGAAGCAACTGTGAAAACTATTTTCAAGGAGATGGTTTATGTACAAACTGCAGAAACGTTTTTATAGCGTTGTATAAAAAATACTGAGTATTTTGAAAATAACTGGCATACTATTCGAAATGAATTGGTAGTGGAGAATTTTATAGAATAGAACTAATAATTAAGTAAAAAGTTTAGTTATATCTAAAGATAAAATCAATAAAAAGTAAATATTCAGGCATGCTCTGGTTTTTCACAGATTAAATGATGTGCTTCCAGTCTTCACAATTGAAAGAAATTTCAAAGTTTGCCCCACCTGTAAATAAAATTCACCGAGAACTTTCCAGGACATGCCAGATAAAGAACAATATCATAACTCCATATGCTTTCAATTTTGTAAATGAGCAATTTGAGCTGCTATAATCCTAACACCATATGGTATAGTACTTGTCGAAATAGATAAATGATAGTGTTCGTTCCATACATCATTGCATCTACCGTGTTGTCTTATATTAAGACTTTAGTCTAGAAGATACTATTTATATTCTCATCATTTTCATAGAAATTTACAGATGGATAAGCAGGTAATCATATGAAAATAGATTATATTGTAAAGTTGATAAAGCATTGACATCTTAACAAATAGATAGGAAAGTCATGTCCATTGCTGAAGACAAAACATGTTGGTGATCTAATAATAGGTTTATATTTTTATAGAGGAGAATGTTTTTAATGGTTAGTTAATTAGGTTATTAGCCCATTTTATGTCACTGCACAATTGCAAGTAGTTTGGACTACACAAAAAAGAAAACCTGTTTGTTTGTTTAAGTGCCACATGAAATAAATATCCAAACATACATTTGAAAAAAATATTGGATAAACATGGCTAAATTGTTTAGGATTTGATATTGAAATGATGCTTTTTATACTGTTTTCAATAATTATGATCTAGGACCTCAAGAAATAGGTAAGCACATGTGTTTTTAGTACCAGAAAAAAATTCATCTTGGTTCATG
Source organism: Aglantha digitale (assembly GCA_031471615.1). Classification (NCBI taxonomy): domain Eukaryota; kingdom Metazoa; phylum Cnidaria; class Hydrozoa; order Trachymedusae; family Rhopalonematidae; genus Aglantha; species Aglantha digitale. The sequence continues at coordinate 11,560 of JAUELD010062498.1, read as the reverse complement.
ATATTTTTAACATGCTTTTAGGGGTCGATTTTACGCAATATACTGACATTCCACACTGACTAAAAAAATCCTTATGAAACGATCCCTCTTAATGTGTAAATGTTATTTTAAATGTTACGTGTAGTAAATAAATTTTTTTTTTTGTTAATTATAGATTTTTCAAATCGATTAGAGCTAGATAATTTAATTGGTATAGTCTTTTAGTGTAAGTTGATCATAATTACTTTCTTTTACTGCCGTTCCAAGGTGTCAAAACTTCAGCTTTCTTTTAAATTTTTATTCTGATAATTTGCTGTTTTAAGCTGTTTTAACAAGAATCAAGTAAATAATTTTTATTCTCTCATTTTTTGTAGCTACATTGAATACTATGAATGACCAGGACGGAACAAGCTGATTTCGAAAAAGTGGTTGATTAAAAAATAAGGAAACAACAAATCTTTGATATGGATTTGTGACTCTGGAGTAACTGTCAGAATTGCTTCAATCGGTCAGATGCAACTTAATCGAATTGGTATAATCAAATAACTCACGGAGGATGAGGGCATAGAAAAATGATCCTACCTCTGTTATCAAAAAACAAGATCTGATGATGCATTACGATATCGGAGGGTTCATGCTAGATCAGCTTGATGTAGTTTCCTCTTGGTTAAAATGAAAAATGCATTTAAAACACAATTAATTGTATTTCTAATTTATTTCCATAAATTTTGACTTTTTTATTACAGTGCTCCTGACATGGCTTGTTGGCGAGCAAATGACGCAACAGGCGTTGCAAGATTTGAAACTTGTTTAAAGCAATGAATTTGATTGTAAGATCTGCAAAACTAAATTCAGAGTGAGTTTGTTGCGATAAATGTTTGTTTTGATTCCATTAACGTTGCATCAAAACAACCCACACACTATCTATAAAGCATTTCTTTTGCTTTTTTCTCGTCCGACTAGCTGACAAAGATGGCGAAGTAACCACAAAAAGTTTTATGAAAAATATTATGAAAGATTGAAAGTTATTTTTATGTCAATCGACTGTAAATGATTGTTTTTTATTCTTTAATATCTAAGTTCGCGTTTTAATTGTGCTGATGTGTTTTTTTGGCTGGCAATACTTGTGCATCCATAAACGTATTTTTTATAACTTAATAACCTGCAATACCGCTTGTTTCTTTTCATATATTTCTTTTCGTATTAGAACGAAAGTAAAGCATTATATATGCCGTTTACAAATTTTCAAAAAATAAGAAATTTAGAAAAATTAGAAATTTCATAAAGTTCGCGGTAAATCCGTAGTAGTACTTTTGGAAATTACGTTAAAAATAACGTAAAATTAAAGTAAAAAATATTTACGAAAAGTTCATTCTGAAGGGTTCTAACCTAGTTCAACTGGACATTTATTATCTCTGCCTTCTACCTTCTTTATCACTGCCTTCTATAATAATGATTGGTCGGTTTGACAAAGTGTTATATCTAAACCAGTTCTGGTGATAGACAAGAACATAGAATTACATAATAAATTTATAGGAGCAGTAAATATACTGTATTAGTTCACGAGAGAGACGTGAACAAAAAATGTTATATCGGTTCACTGGAGAGACGTGAACATAGCATTTCTAAATTAGTTCGCTGGTCCTGTGAACATTGCCACTTCCTTTATAAAATCAACGATTTTAAAAGTTCATTTTTATACTGAAGCTACAGTAAGTACTCTCCTCCCCTACTCTTCCCATGTATGGATTAAAAATGAAACTTCCTTTTGTCTTCATAGTTAATGCTCAATCAATATAATAAATGCTAATTTGGTAATTAGCCATTCAGATATAAAACTGTAACATAGTGTATAAAGGTGCGCAAAATAGAAAACTAAATGACCCATAATCCTCAAGTTACATTCTTGTGATATTTATAAAACTTGTGAATTATTGGACCTTGGACCTGTCCCGCTTAACGTCATAGACAAGTTGGTTTTGTCGGAAAGCTGAGCCAGGATCCATCTAAAGAACATTTTAGACGACAGAAAATGAGAGGGTACGGTCGAATGAAAACCCAATAGTTCTGCATTCTCCTGATATTATGTTGTATGTATTTTATATTTAAGACATTTGTGTTTGATTATACATATAGTTACTATCTTTCACCTCACTCGTCTTGATATAGATATCTTAGGTAGCTACTTTTTAAAATATAAATTTCCGTATTTTTTTACGGCGAGTTTATTAGCCATTATT
>JAUELD010062167.1:2700-23351 GCA_031471615.1 Aglantha digitale | reverse complement strand
ATTTTGTTGTTTTGTTTTAACTTGTCATTTTCATCAACTAAAATAGCTTTGTCTTCAGACATTTTTTCAAAATGAATTTTAAATTTGTCAGGATTATTTTTGCAATTCTTTTCTTTAATGAGCATTCTTTTTATTTACATCAGTAAGTTTAAATAATAACAACGTTTATAATATCTTGTATCATGATTATGCAGATTATTACCAACTTTCACAATAACTTTCCTTGGTGAAATAGATAGCTCTGAAACTAAGGACAAACTAAGTGGTACCGTGGACAAGCATATCCAAATTGTTAACTCTTCCCTGTTAGATCCTTTAAAAGAAATTAAGCTGAATATAAATATGTCTTATCATCGCAGCTGATTCACGAAGTGATTTATTGTCATTTGTAACTACTTTTATAATAGCTTTTAGATCTTCATATTCCTTATCAAAGCACATATCTGGCAAATCTTTAGGGGTTGACACACAATGGGAACATGAAAATTTCCTTTGTGAGTTAGCGAAAGTATGGATTTGATACGACCATAATTTTGTACAAATATAATGACACCATCCATCACATTCATTGCAGAGAATCATATATTCATTTTCAGGTTTTTCACAACGAGTACATGATTTAACTGACTTTTTACTATTTCATTCAGTCTGACTCTTTTTCAATTTAGATTGCTGTGAACCTTGTGATAAGTTAATATCTTCGTTAAACTCATTGTTAAACTGACTAGGATTTTCCCCTTTTCTGAAGCCATAACTAAGCTTTCTTAACTTGAAAATTAAGTTTCTAAGTGATCAATGTTGATGCCTGTGTTGTCAATAACGTAAATAGTTTCAATTTTTCACTATTGTCCAGTTTTGGTTAATTGACCAAATTTGTTTGAAATCATTCACAAATACCAATTTTGAGTTCAATAATTGATTTACCTTCTACCATATGCAAATTAATATACTTTGCTCAGTGGATTACCACCAGGACCAAGGTACTGAAACAGTGGATTGGTTGAAACTCAGGTACCACCAGGAAACAAAAAGTTTCAATGGGTTTTAGAGATCCAGGTACCACTAGGATTCAGAAACTTGTCAGCGGATTATACCACTAGGAGACTTCTCATCTGATTCTTAAACACTATAGATCTTAAACACAGTGATTAATAAAAATTTGTGTTTTATCTGTGAATTTCAATGCATATTTGATATTTGATGAAAACTTTTACAATAAAGGTAGCAAAACTAATTATTGACAAGTCAGCAATTGAGAGTTAAATCCACTTAGATAGCTGATTCTCGGAATCTTGAAAATGCAAAAGACAGCACAAAAGTTCTTATTGTTTATTGAACACTGAATTGTGAATTATTTTAGAAATCAAGAACCAAGTTGAATGTGCAATGTGATGCAGTATATAATTGCTTTAGTCAACACAAATACTTAACAAGAACTGCAATTTATTATGATACAGCTTCAAGTAATTCAATTGGCCAAGTCTAATTTTATTTCCTGATTAGGTAAATACAAACAACTTTGGTCAAAAAAGCCTTTAAGTAAAGACAAAAAAAATATCTGAAAGTAAAACTCTAGACTACTACTTTATAATTTGGACTATCAAATCTTTTGCATCAACTAAGCTAAGTTTATTTTTGTGTAAAAAAATAAAATAAATATTCATTATTTAGTATTATCATATACTATGACAATAAATTTCATAATACAGATGAATCGTGTCTTGTATGTCAAAAATGTATGCGAATAAAAAAAATTAAAAAATAATGTGAATCTTTCAATTCTTCAATCGGTACTTTTTTATTTCTATACGGCAATACAAAAAATTCCTTCAGGAGAAGACAAACCCAAATCCATTTATTTTGCAAATTAAAATATATTAAACATAAAATTTCTTATTTAGTATTCCTAATAAAATTTAAAAAATGCTAAAAATTTAATTGCTAAAAATCTGGATGTGTCACTATTTCAGGACAACTTTTTTCTCATTTTGGGAAAATAAGAGTTTGTGGGAATTTTTTTTGGTAATGGTCAAACAAACAAACCTTTTCCAGCACAATTGGCAGTCCTATTGTTCTCCTATTATCAACATAATAACTCTATTTTTATATTTCATGTCTGATTTTAGTTGTGTCAAGAGAAAACTGTTTTGAAAAAGTGTCAAATGCTCAAAACAAGATTTTTAATCTTACATACAACTATGTTGTTTGAATTTTGTAATCGTATTCCTTTTCTATACAGTAACAAGAAAACATTTGCTGCCTTGATCATCCTTAACCAGCTTTTCAGCTTATATTTTATTTATATTTTATAATATGTTCATTAGTTTGTATAGAATATATTCAAATTTAATAAGTATAACTTTATTATTATAAGTTTATGTTATGCAAGTTTAAAATAAGTTCATAAGTTTGTATGAAATTTATGTAAAATTGTTAAATTTATCTAATTTTTCCTATAATTTCATTTCATTTATGAATAAAACTATAAAAAAATTAAAAAATGAATGTTTTTGAAAATGGCAGAACTAATTTTTTTTTATGGCATGATATTTTTGATAAGGCATCAAAAATATTTGTTTTGCGTCCTACTGTTATTTGCATATAAAAACTACCTATACATTATTAGTTTTTCAATAAAAATAGGTATCTACAGTAAAAGTGTCCTATGCATAAATATTTAGTTTAGATAATAATGTTGTACTAAATATTCCATTAGGTCTAGCTATACTATCCCAAACATATTGCACTTTATGAGTAAAAACAAAACATCATCTTCAAATTATTTTGGAAAAAAATATTTTTAAAGAAATTATTTACCTCATCTCCCCATTTTAAAATATCTCTTTTTCTGTCTTTGAGCTTTCCATAGATATTTATAAACTGTTTAATCCCATGTTCTTTAATAAATTCTGCATATTTTTTAGTTTCCTCCCAATTGAGAGGAGTTCCAACAGTCAACAGTCCCATAGTCTCTAACTTCAAGCCAGCTAGATAGCTATAACTATTTATATAGATATGGTTGTATAAACTATAAAGCTAGCCGAGCTAGCCCTAGATGTATAAGAAACAAAAATATCAAATTTAGTTATAATGATGCAGCGTTTTTTAATCTATTTAAGCCTTGTTTGCATTAAAAGCTACATAAATTATGTTATTAATCATAAACATAAACACACGCTTCAGCAGCTGCAAACTATTATCATGCTTCGAAAGCATGCAATCTGCGTGTGAAAATATTATCGTTTCCGTAAAATCTTCTTATGTTCGGCAAATTATTCATATTGTTTTGTTATTTGTTTTGGCAACTGTTTTAAAAGATTAACATTCATCCTCCTCTCAAATTTCATGTTTTTATGCTTTATCGATTAAAATCGATCATATTGCGTGTAAATGGGGTATTCCATTTTTAATCCATACACTGGGGTAAAAGCATCTTAAGAGTAACTATTTTCTGGCTCGGAAAATTGATATAACTTAAATTAACTAATACAAAATATAAAACTTATATAGTTATATATTATATAAAAACTTATATAAAATAAATAAAGTTACTTATATAAAAAAATAAGTTAATAAAAACTTATAAAACTTATATAGCTATTATAGCTATATAGCTTATATAGCTACTGTACTATAAATTTTTAAATTATTAAGAATTTTTATATGTGGCTGGAAAACTTAATATGTTTTATTTTTATTGCTGTTTACTCTCGAAATAACCCGGAGTAAAAATGGAATAACCCAATATAGTGGTAATACTAGGTTTTCATTTTCAATATGTTATGTCAAAAGGAGTTGCTTAAGTCAAACTCTATTTATTTTCTTATATTTTTATATATATAATATAGTATTTTATTTCTCAGAACACAGAAGTTTTATATATATATACACAATAAGTTTTCAAATAGATTTATATTTAATTCCTACTCTCTCATTGATATTTTTTAATGTAAACAAAAATATGAACAGAATTGTATCACAGTGCATTGTATTGTTTTTTATCTTGTGTTGTCTGTTTGTTTTGTGTTTTGTTGTTTTTGAAAGTTAAAATTTCCCATGAATAATCTAAAATTTTAATTCTTATTCTATATTGCAGGTTGCCTCCTTAGTTTTTAACTTTGTCATATATGGAGTTCACCTTTTGTTGATCTTTAAAATATCAAATTATTTATAAAACCTGAACACTGTTAATTATACAACGCTTGTTATTGTTTGTAAATTTTTATTAGAAACTCCCAGTGTTCTTAAAATTGTAATTTTATATTGAATGGCAGAAAATATATACTTACTTACTATTCATTTCAAATTTAATATATTTTGTAACGATCATAATGTAAACGTTACATAAAAAAATACTTCCTGTAAATGCTGTAAAAGTCCTGTTATAGTATTTTTCCAAAAATTTCACTTTTTTATTGTTTTACATTTAAAATACTAATTAAGGTTGGTATATAGTATATAATCTGAAAATAATAAGCAAATTCTACTTATAATAATTATTATTATATTAATTAATAAGCAATAATAATATTATAATGCTTGTTATAAAATTATAATAAGCAAATTCACTTATCATCTATTCTAATACACATTCACCTTTTATATCCCTTATATGTTTTTACCTTAACTTGTAGTATTTATTTTTAGACAAATAAAAAAACTACATTCAAGGCTTCAATAAATCCAAACATTCAAATTGAGTAACAAGAACTTTTAAGTACTTTTTATGTTATATTAACTACATGTCACACTAATGACCTCTAGACTAGACAAGTCTATTTTTAAGTAAGTCTAATGCATTTACTACCTCTGGGGGGAGGTCATTCCATTTTAATTTGATTTTAAATTGATGACTTGATAATCCAAGGATTGTTTTCTTACTGACTTCTTGACATAAGCTTTTATTAGTTTTAAACTAAGACCATGTGTGTTTTTGTTTGGGATTCCCTGGTAAATCTGAGTGGGTTTAATGGGTTAAAGTAGGTTTTTCAAAAATAAACCATGTTAGTGGGTTCATGTATATTAACTCCAGTATGTTTTCTGTGGGTTTTCTGGGTTCATAAATTATCAAATTTATTTAGTGGGTTTTCTGGGTTCATTGAAATATCAAATTGATAAAAAAAGATAACAGTGAGCTTTGAGTAGGTTTTCTCAGTTACAAAATCATCAAATAAAATGAGTGGGTTTTCTGGGTACGTAAGCAAAAAAAAAATTGTAATTTTTACTACATTGAAAAAGATATATATAAAAAGATATATATAAAATAAATTCAGTATTATAAATTATTAATCTCTTTTCAGCAGGAAAATAACTTAAATTTATTTTACAAATAAAATATAAATCCTATAAAATATATTCTAAAGTGTAAATTTCAGCCAAATAGAATTAATATCTCAACATGGAACGTTATAATTACATCTGTTATAAAAGCAGAGAAAAATTATTAAGTGAATTAGAATTGAAGCTATATAATACTGCAATAAATCTCTTGTAATCACATGTGAAAATATACATATCAAAACAGCATGGGTATTAAACAATTTTAAAATATCTTTATATTGATTTACAGTTGTTTGTTGACACTGAAGATACAGTTACTTATGCTGTTAAAAAATGTGGCTCATAACAGCTTGCTTAAATAGTACTAAAGAATGGGAAATTGATAGTTCACATTACGTTATTTTTTATTGTATACTAGTACATAGTTTATCAATAGTTTTTAAAAAAATAAACCTTAACCATTTTTCTTCTGTCTGCACATCTCACCTTCTTGCCTCTAGGATGTAGCTATTTTCTTTTTAACTTCATACTAAATAATAGCAGAGTTGGGTGTGGATTTTTTTGTCATGCTATAGCTTTAAAAATAATTATCTATAAATATATATCTGACATTTGCAACAAAAACTATTTTTTAGCCTCATAATTTAATTCTTACTTATTTGCAACCAATGAAAAAAACGTTTACCTCCCATTTTTTTCTAAAATTATGTTGTTCAAAGCCGAGACTGTGCAATATTGTATTCACATCAATTAACAAGATCTGTTGGAGAGCTCCTAGAAATTGATATATTTTTTATGTTTATATATAATTTTTGTGTCAGTTTGACGTTGTTATCCATATGGCAACATGAGGCTGCCTTACATGAGGAAATATTAAAATTTATAGGCAAGAAGTATTATTAGTATTTAAAAATATAAATTTTATACCAATATGCAGCTCCTGCTAGATTCAAGAACATGTTATAATGTTATAAGTTTAATCACAGGTTAATAAATCGATAATAAAAAAATGATACTTGGTATATCTTTTTTTATATACTAAAGCAGTTAATTATTGTTAAACTATTTTATACAAAATCCTTTGAGTAAAATCCTGCCCAGTTAATTATACCCAAGTATGTAGCAAATAAATATATCCAATGAAAGGTTTTTCATTAGAATTGTATTGTTGCTTCTTTTTAACACTTGTTTTTGTCTACTAAACACACTTACTCCAAACTTCAATTTATTTTTAATCTAATGTAATTAATGTTAAGGTTGGTTGATTTGTTGTTTTGTTGTCACATCGCATGATTGTTTTCTTAACACGTTTTTAGGTTTCGACTAATAAGAAGACAGATGTTGTTTGCTTACAGCTGTTCGTTTTGTTATTAAAAAAATTTAAAAGAATATAAAAAAAAAATTGCCTTATTTATTGTGTAGGTATAGTAGTTTTCATCATTTGTTATTTCTTCTGTTCAATTTCAGTTCCACAAACTAATCGCGATAGAATGTTAATACACACAAATGCTTTCAAGTTTGTTTTGACCTTATTTGCTACATGATTTATGACATGCTGATTTAGCTTGATTGCGAAAATGAGTTTACAGTAAATAGTCCTTGCCATCTTTTGTTAGGTAATGGTGATTCTTGACTTTTGTAAGAGCATGCTAATTCATCCAAAGGGGCTTACGTTTTCTTTGGTCAGTAGAATTTGATTTTGGAAAATACACATTTGTGACATTGGCTAATTCATTGCTAAAATTATCCCACATTATGTCTTTTATGTGAAACAGCTTGCACTAATCAAGATTTGCTAGAGGTGTTTTTATAGCTTCATAATTTAATCTTCTTTGAATGGATGCTGGCTGAAAAATAATTGAAACGCAACACTTGATGGTGTCTTTAACCTAGTGAAAAATGATAAATAATGTCACTAATAGAATCACTTGTAAGTAGTAGATTAATAAGAGTGGGTGTTTGATTTCCTCCCTAATGGGTTGGTGAAATAACTAGTTGTTCCAGTAGACATGATTGGGTAATATTTAAAAACTGGATTAGATTGAAAGGTAAATTGAGGTTAATTTCTGGATAATTTAAGTCAGAATTTTAATAAGAGTTTAATCTTTTTTGATAGTTTTAATCACAAGTTTTTACCTGTATTTTTCCTGAAGATGTAGATTGTTAAAAGTCTCGTTTGTAAAATGGCCAGGTAGGATAAATACTAAAATATAAACTGGTATAATCTGACCATAATAAACACTAAAAATTGAGTAAAAGACAAAAAATCATCTTCTATCAAATAAAACAAATTTTTAACACTATATTCAACGCTGTATCTATATTTAATTTATGAAACCAAGAACTTATATGTAAGTTTTACACAGGCATTCATTAGGTACCCAGGTTTTAGTTATATTTTGAAAACTATATAGTGAAAATGCGTTTTGAGCATCTTTAGGTAAATGTAGATTTACCTAAAGATTATGCTTTGTAGATTTAATATCACCAGTTCTAAGATATGACTTTTTTACTTTTGTCATCATTTTAGGTTATCTACAGGTTTGTAATTAGATTTTTGAAAAAATTGTAAAATAGTTCACAATATTTTCATTTTCAACTAATGGTTTCTTTTCTGATTTTCTTCCAAAATGTTTGTCATCAGTAACTGATTTGGTAATATTTTATATATATATTATTTTGGAAAGATCTAGAAATATTAGTGAGCATTAGATATACTATAGATAGATTAGCAGAATTTTTAAAACATGTAGGTTCCTAGACCTAGTATTTCACAAAATTGCATAAATTTTTGATCGCTATCAACATTGCATCTCCAATAATAAGAAGAATTTGAAGCTCAATTTATTTCTAATAGAGTTTATGTTTAGATGAGTTATTATTAATCTATTGACATTATTATTGGTTATAGTAGATTAAAGTTTAATGATTTTAAGATATTACTTTACTTAATTAATTAAAATTTTATTTGATCTTGTTAGACTTATGAATTTTTTATATTTACTTGTGTTTACAGAATAAATTGCTTCATAATGATGTTTGAAAAATTAAAATCGTTCATCGTTCAAAATGAACAATTATATAATACTGTTGTGTATTTATTTATTTTCAAGTATAGCTATAAAATAAAACGAATAACTAAGTGGTTATTGCTGGCTTCAATTTCAAAAATCTAAATTTGTTATGGATTCTGATTATCTGAAAGAGCATATTGGAAATGCATTAACTCTTGGACTTTCTGAAATAACTCAAAAAAAGCCGGTCGACCCAATTGACTTCTTGGCTAGTTGGCTGAGAAAGTATGTTGAAAATAGAGAAGATAAAATTAAGGTCAGCTTTTGCATTTATTTTCTTATTTTTTTCTCTTAATGTTTGATTCAAGTTGAAGAAGGTAATAGTTTTTCTGAGGATATAGAATCTGTTCGCAATGCATTTAAAAGTCTTCAGTGTGAAGAAAAGTTACTCTCATATGCTTCAAATCTTGAAAACCGATTTTTGGGTAACTGTTTAGATAAGTGCGGTCCTTATGATCTCTCAAAAGGATTTTGCACTATCAATCATGAAGTTTTAATTGTTAAACTTCATGTGTATTGTTTTAGAAAAAATTCTTTAGTTACTTAACAAAACGACTTAACATATCAGTCACAATTAGTCGATAGTGCTCAGTCCATGTTCAGAATTAATTTTAGGTGTGCCTCTAAGATATGAAAGTCTGTTTGACGCTACCACATGTGATAAAACACTTTCTCTTGTTATTGAGAAATTGGAGAATCATTCTTAAGTGATATTACATGAACCCAGTAGTAACTAATGGAAACTAGCAGAACCCAACTGGAAACTAGCAGAACCCAACATGGAAACTATGAAAACCTTTACAGCGTAAATATTTTTTGGTCACCAAACCATGAAAACCTATACTGCGTAAATATTTTTGGGTCAGCAGCATATAAAAATATTTTAAAAATCTGTTATATTCATCAACATGATTGTTAAGCATATTTTTCACAATACATGATTTCAGTTTGGAGAGCACATATACATATTCCCAAGGAATACGCAGTAACTTTATGTGTAAACAGTATATTTTGTTGAATATCTGCACTTGGTTTGTTACCTTTTGACATACTGAGTTAGGGGTAAAACATGTTATCTTTACCTTTATCAATAAAAGCTTTTTAAAATTATCTGTCTACTAACTTTGATTAAATTAAATTTATTATTCAAGCTCTATGGTAGAAATCTTTTTATGTTTTCTGTAAGCCAAAGCTTAAAAAGTGCAGCTATCAACAATACACCAATCTACTAATTCAAAAAAAAAAAATTCTGCAAAATGCAAAACTTTAAAAAAAGGTTTTTCAAGTAAGTTGTAAAAAAATTACTATCAAAATACATGACAGTAAAATACATTCACCAAGAACGTTTGTCGAAAAATAAACTATTTTACCAAGAATTTGAATTGGCTGTATTGACATCGTCAACAAGTTGTTATTTTTATAAAGAAAAACAGCGCCAAAAGAAAAAAAAGCAATTCCCTTGGCTTAAATTTTAAATCTGGTAATACCCTACACCCATTTCAATTATCTGTTGGGTTGGGTTCTAGATGGGTTTTATGAATTCCGACTATCTTTTCTGACTGTCTTCTAGGTGGATTTCGATGGATTCCTATAGTTTCTGCAAGTTTCACGAAATAGCATATGCAAGAATCATTCTAATTCTCCTATAGCACGATTCTTTTTAAATAAATTAAATACTGATAATTGCCATCAGCTATTCTCTGTTCAAAAATTTGAGTATATATATTAAAATTGAAGAGGATAAAATCTGAGAAATACTTTTTAAGGTCAAACTCTTGGGAATCACCATTGATAGCAGTATCTTGTATGCTGTTAATAGTTGTTGTTCATTTTGAATTAAGTTTAACTTGATTCATAATTATGTTTCTCACAAGCGGTGGCTACTCATTAGTATTATTTTGTGTATTTGAGTAGTCTCTGCACTAGAAGCTTTAGCGTATCTAACTTTTTTTTCATTTTTTTATTGTAAACGTTTCATGGCGAGCAAATATATACATTTTATTTTATCTCTTAAAGAACTGAAATTAAAAAACGGAAAGGATTATATACAAACCGTGACAATACTATTGTATACTTAGACTAGATATAAGTCAGATTTAAAATTGAATCGGGTCTCTCGTGAGTCCGACTAAGAAACTCTGCTTTAAATTTCTTTTTTTAAACAGTATCAAAAGTTTAAATCTGTTCAAGGAGTCATGAAATCTTTTCCAACTGATTTGTGATTGGCTACTTTTTCATTTGTATTTATGTGGCCAAACACACCAATCGTGGAATTAAGAAAATAAACATAGATTTAACACAGAAAGTAGGTTCAAGTAATCGATAACAAATAATCTTACTCGCTACACGAGAAATTCTACAATCAAGTATTAAAATAATTCCTTAAAGGACATGAAATCAAATGAATTTTAAACAGCCCAAAACAATTAACTACTCGTTAAAAACAACAAATGGCAGTAAAACATTACTTGCTAATATTAATTGTTGTTTGCTTTCGTAAAATACATTATAATAATCAATTTTAAGGAAAAAGTCGCCTTTCAAGTGTTGTAACAAGGATCATACAAGCATAAATTATTAGTGACGCTATATTTTTTGTCGTTGTTGTATCTGTTACTATCAATGCTACCAACAGCACTTTGCGATGTATTAAAGAGTGCAACTCTGAAATTCTACCATAGCAAGAACGAAATGCTGCTGAGTGATTGTGTGTTGATCTCCTAAAAAAAAGAATATTTACTTTATAATGCATATATATAGCCATTGTAGAAATATTTAAACTTCTAGCTATAACTTAAGTAAAAAATTGATTTGGGCTTTCAAACTTAAGATGATGTTATATACCTTAGAAGATAAAAAAGGAAAAATAAGACAATAATTCTTATTACTTTAAGTTAATGTGAAATTTTATCATATTTCTGGTGATACCTACAAGAGTTCTAAAGTCTTTAAGGCTCCAATTCTATAGAAAACATACTTATCCATCAACGACTGCAGTGCTGCATATACATGAGCAGACTCGTACTCGTTTTTCCTTTAATTTGTAAAATAACAGACCGGCAGACGTAAGCCTACATTTCGCTGTCTATGTTTACACAACCTTTCCTACTTGTTTCCAATTCATCTTGCTTTTTTTAAAGTTAATTTCTTAAGGTAGCTAGCTTATGCTCCAATAAGCCAACATTATAAGCCAACCGCAAGATAACCTAATGCATAGTTTATTCAATGACATTAAAAAAATTATTTTAAAAATTGATAGTTAGTAAAAAGGACTTGATTTGAATTACTTGATCTTAACAGCAACACTTTTCCTCATGAAACCAAGCAAGGTCATGTCATTAAACATTGTCTTGATTGGAGGGTTACATATTACTTTTACCTCGAAAACTTAATTTGACATCCTTAAAACCAACTTCCATAAATAGAACAAGACAAAGCCGACAGCAGACATTTTTCACTTACTTCTTTGTTTTATACACAAGAATATCAGTACTTTCGCTGTCTTTGTTTTTATGATGGAGGGTAACCACATTTATACCTTTATATTTATGGCTACATTCTTGATCTTTCATTAAGCTCACTAAAGGTTACTACGAAGTGAAATTTTATTTGGAAACCACAATGTTTGTCACTTACGTTACACTTGTCAGTTCTCCTGATGAATTATTTTGAATATTATGGAAGAGAGGAAGAGCTTGAAATTACACTTCCAGTGGGCTGGCCAACAGAACTGTCTTCATATTTCTCTATTTCTTATATGCATCGTAATTAATATTCTAAAAAGTTTTATTTCGAACCATTCCTTCAACGCTTTCATTTTTTAACTAAACTTTACGACCTTCCCGCCACCATTTATTTATTTTGATATACTTCCCCCCGTCTAATCGTGAATTTTCTATTGAATTACTTTAAACATCTGAGGAAAGCTGCTGGTAGAAAAATCTACAGAGAGAGAGCGAGGAGAGACCTTGTGTAATTAACACACTCACACTCGTTAACGCAGCCAAAAACATGCTATTATTTATTTTAGACTAGCAAGTCACCCTCCCTCACTCTATAAATCTAGTAGCTTATAACAATCTCTATCCACAAGCTTTCTCCATCTAAGCTTTTTTTTAAGTTGAAAATGAATTATTTAATTAGTATTTGCCATGTTAACAAACTATTTTCATATTTGAGAAGACTGATTTAATCTAAGCTGATTTCCAGCATTCAGTAGGAGACTGTTCTCTGTTCCCTTGAATGGAAGACTTTTGTAATGTCTTGAGATGTGATCAGTGACATTTTGTATTATATCTTCAAGAATCTTATTTAAAATCTTTCAGTGGCAAAGTTAAGTGAAAACCAACCCTTGGATTTAATTTTAAGTTTTAAGTTTGTGCAATAGCTAAACAATCGTAAATCCATATTGAAAACAAAAGCTTAATGAAAGTTTAACTGATGAATAAACCTGAAACTCCAAGGTCATATAAAAAAAGAAGGAGTTTGAAGAGGTCTGCTGTGCGTATTTATTGTAAGAGCTTCTAAATATTTCTAATAAATGAACAAATTTTAGATACATTATATTTACAAAATAGGACAATCCATTAAATATAAAGAAAAGTGTTTTAAAGCCAATCTCTAAAATAGTGCCTCTTTTCTTTTTGGAAAAGAAAACAAAACTGATAAAAGATATACGGCAAGCTTTTATCTAATCAAAAATAGAGACAAGGCGTAGTCAATTAAATTGGATAAACCTTGATCAATCTGGCTAGGTATGGCTAAATCGGGCTGAGTCTAATTGAATCTGGCTGAGTACGGATGGATCATTACCAATAAATCGTTTATTGGATCTCAATTGAACATTTAATTACATAATCAAAAAATTATATGAAAAAGACTTAAGATTAAATGATGGTGTCTACGACTCTTCATTTGAGAGCCTTACAATACACAATTAAATCAAACTATCTGAAAACATGGAATGTCCTAAGTTATTTTAAAATTTCCCCTCCTATATTCTAGTAAATATAAAGATAATGATTTATAGGTTCCCTTTGCAAACATTCAATAGAAAAAAGCTCTTTAAGGTATATAAGACCTTTATTTGAAAAACCATACCTTCGGTAAGGTAAGAAATGTTAAATCTCTTAATGTTTTTTAATCTTAGATTAAGCAGTGAAGCAGTAAATGTGCACAAAGAGTGGGATGTGCACAAAGAGTGGGATTTCGTACTATAATATTGTATTCTTCGACTTTTTTTTATAATATTTTATTTTTTACATTTATTTTTTGATCCTAAGCAAATTTTTATTTGTTTGATATTATTAGGTACAGATAATATTTTTATCGGATTTTCGACTTGGGTGTTAGTAGGCTAGTTCTGTTTTTATTTTTGCTCAACAATTTTAATTTAGTTAAAGTAAAGTGAAGGAATAATCAAAGTAGTAACTGAATGTATTTTGCTACACAGGCAGATGAAAAAGCAGTTCTGTTGGCGAAGGAAAAAGAAAAAGCAGAAGAAGAAATGCGTCGACATGAAGCCATGGTAGAGGAACAAAATCAGATAGCAAACGATACTTTAAAGAAGAATGAGAATGAAGGCAAACCAATGGAAGGTTAGAGTTTATAGTTATTTAGTAACCATTTTACTATGATCATATCATTTTTCTTTCATTGGATTCAAGCATTTGCATTTGAATGCTTAAAATGTCAATTATGACTTGAATACTTGTTAACTTGTTAACATGAAAAGCTTACCTTTAATTTTTTGTATATTTCTTCCATAGATAGATGACATAAAATAGCAGACTAAAAGAGCAGATATAGTTATTACATACTTGTTACCAGTTTCTGATATTTAGATTATAACTGCATGGATTTCTTAAATTTGTGTAATAGTTATGAAAGCTTTGTTTACTGTTTTGAATCTTTGTTGAATTAATACAGACATATTATTATAAAGTGATTTTTCTTAAGTAGTTCCTAGTTTGCAGACCTCTTAAAAAAGAAGTTTCAAAATATTTAACAATAAAATTGATTCAGATTTTCGGCGAAAAAGTACTCTTAATAATTTCAAGACATTCAGTGAATGGAAGTTTAAAAATTAAAAACCTTTCATTTGATTCAATAAAATGTTGAATCGAAACGAATGTTGCTTGGTGGAGAAATTGCAGACATGACTGCCAGTTCTCTTGCTTAGAATGTATTCATTTGACATCTAAGATACTAATGCGTCAACAAATAATTCAAAAATTAAATTATTATTCAAGTTCTCTAAAATTCTTTATTCACAACCTATTATCTTCAATCTTTGATTCGTATTCGTAATGCACATTTGTTCTCATTGAAGTTTTAATATATTCTCAGTAATTTATTTCTGTATCCTCCTGTTCTGTAACACACGGTTTTTACTGTAAGATACTTGTCATAAAACACATGTTGCTATCTCAAAATTCTTTTAATAGAACACCTTTTTTTTACAATATTATCAACCCTTTTTGAATAGTATTTTCAAATACCCAGAATATTTGAATACTTAAAAATCGTAAAATACTTGTCTTATAAAGGGGACAAACGGAAATTATAATCCCACTAAATAACATTCAACCGAAATAAACAATCCCATTTACAATAATAGGTCATACAAACAGCGTGTTTGGCGTAGATAAAAATACCAAATAATTTTCGTTATATAATAATGTATTAGATAATGAAGATATATTCTGTACAGATAGTCCAGTAGTAGAGTCATTAATACATGGACAAAAATAGTTACAAGCTAAAAATTTGGTCTTTTGACTCGTATAGCTCTATATAATGTAGAGCAATCGAATATAAAACGTAGTTTTTTTTTCATCAAAATATACCAACAAACAAATTTCTCCCTTCATCGTACTCGCTTTCACCGCTGGTCACATCCACTGCTTCCATATCCTAAAAGACAAAATAGCAAGGTGCAGTAGAAGATAAGGGCGACAAGGTACTACTAACACCATACTACTAAAGAAAACCTCAGTTATTTACCTCAGCATTTTTTGGTGCCACATAATTGTTTCAAAGATTTGCATTTGCAACGTACTACTTTCATCAAATTATCAGGTCTATTCTCATCACAACATCTGATGCCAAAGTCTCCTAAAGACCATCTTGACGTTTTCAACCCCGTTCCTCAGGCTTTAATTCGAAATCTTTCTCATCCAAGTTATAACTTGAAGATGTGCTCGAAGACCGTGAAAGTATGCAGCACGATGGTGGTAATCTCTCAGGATCAATCAAGCCTTCGCATATCATTTCCATATACTTTCTGTACCTACATACTTAGAAAGATTCAATCAATACAGAATGATCTTATATTTAACAGAAAAGATTATATTAATGTTTTTGTTGGTTTTCAAAACAGGTGAGGAGCCAGGCGCACGCATCATTTCACCTATACTTCCCAGAAAGTTCATACAGCGGTTGATCCAAACATTACAGTTGGTACTTTAATTTTTAACTGTGATCATACAGCGTTTGATCCAAAAGTTACAGCTGGTACTTTAAATTTTAACTGTTATCACAGCGGTTGATCCAAACTTTACAGTTGGTACTTTAACTGTGATCATACAGCGGTTGATCCAAACATTACAGTTGGTACTTTAATTTTTAACTGATGTCATACAGTGGTTGATCCAAACATTACAGCTGATACTTTAACTTTTAACTGTGATCATACAGCGGTTGATCCTAAAGATACAGTTGGTACTTTAATTTTTAACTGTGATCATACAGCGGTTGATCCAAAGGTTACAGCTGGTACTTTAACTTTTAACTGTGATCACAGCGGTTGATCCTAACGTTACAGTTGGTACTTTTAACTGTGATTATACAACGGTTGATCCAAACGTTACAGTTGGTACTTTTAAC
This sequence comes from Aglantha digitale, assembly GCA_031471615.1. Classification (NCBI taxonomy): domain Eukaryota; kingdom Metazoa; phylum Cnidaria; class Hydrozoa; order Trachymedusae; family Rhopalonematidae; genus Aglantha; species Aglantha digitale. Next base: position 7,110 of record JAUELD010062167.1, on the reverse strand, counting down.
TGTGATCACAGCGGTTGATGCAAACGTTACAGTTGGTACTTTAACTTTTAACGATGTTGCTTGATCAACAAGGGTTGAGTAGATGCAGTGCCATCAGCGGGGTATTTAATAATATTTTTTGGTAATTATTCATTATTAAATTTCCAGCCCGTTTAAGCTTTTTTAACTTTTTTTCCTCGGCATCAAAACCATCAGTAACAGCTAGAGCAATCAACATGGTAGCAAGATTCTCCACTACTCCACAACCTTGCATTCATGGCATTTCTATTACCACATGGGTTACCACAGTTTGCATGGATAAATTTCAACACCCATTTAGGGTTCTGATTTCCATTTCATACCCAAACCCCATCCTTTGGATTTAGAATTTCAAGATTTAGCATGTTATTCTGGCATATTTGGTAATGTACACGGTAAGTCATAAATGTTATATTGCAGCACGATCTGTTGGTGGCAGTCTCTCCGGTTGTAGTTGAAAACATTTTGATATCGTAGACACACATATCGAAGGGATGTCAATGTATAACTGAAAAAATAATGTGTACTATTATTAAAATGTGAACTTATTTTACTATTTATTTTCTATCCAAGTTTAAGGCTTCTATTCTCAAGCCAATGGAAAAGTTTTAATAATTCATTCCATGGAATATTGAAACACTTCTAAATGTCTTCTTACCTATGATGATATCTTATTTCGAATTTTTTGGGTGATTAATAGCTATATCATTTTATCTACAAAGTTTCACGTCCACTTATGATATCGTCAAGATTTTGACCAAAGATGTTTTTGTTAATTTACCTACAACTTTACAATAAATTATTTTGAAAGAAAATATAAAACTAGGGTTCTTTTGCTCAGAATTTAATTTCGAACCCATGGCCAATACAAAATAACTCTACCATATCTAACTGGTTTATTGAGAACGGAAAGTGTTTTTACGATAAAATAAAGTGTAAATTGTATGTTATGAAGGTCTTCACAAACAGTCTTCCAGGTCTCCAGGAAAACAGGTGTTCCTTTTAACTATAAATTTTTCAATGCTTGATAGTTGAATTATTAATATACTGTATGTGATGTCGCTACTTTCTTTTAAAAGAAACAAATCAATGTAATGAATAAAACTTCTTTGTTTAGTACAAGCTACCAATGCTTTACCCAAAAAAATCAAACTATTGGATATTGAGATGTGGATGCATAGTGGATCAGGGTTTCCAGTCTGCATAGTCAAACAAAACAAAATAAATCAATTAATACTATTACCAGATAAATATCTAAACTTAAATAAAATTTTGTTCGGAACATCTTTTCAATTTATATGAACTGCCAATATTCACTAATAAAAGATCCATTTTTACTTCTGGTGTTTCCTTTTAAATATAACGCTGAACCTTCTCTAAAAGGAAAGCTAGATTTTGCTTTTCAAGAATGTATTTGTTTTATGTGTGCTTTTACTTGTTTAGCTACTACCATTTTCGTCACGACCTTCACTTATTTTAGGGGGGCTGGGTTCGAGAAAGGTCAATGCGAGACAAAATGAGTTTATTGTCTCTACTTGTTTCTGAAATTGAATGTTATGAATAAAATGGATTACTGCCAATCCCCAAGTTCGATAATCAAAAATGTCGCTGATGATCAATTTTCTTGGCTTGAAATTTTGGGATCGGTGTAGATTATTTTTTATCACATTTTTGTGATTGAGGATTGTTAAAAATTAGTAGTTCTTCTGAATGTGATGTTTGTGTCTTCTTAAAGAGATGCAGTTAATAAAATCTGCAACACAGCAGGGAATGAACACCTGCAGGAAAATAGTATGGTCTTTGTAACTACTCTTAAGTGTGCGTTTGGTACATCACAGGGATTACCAATACATTCAGATATGTTACTTTATTTAGTATTTATGATAAAAAGATAAAAAAAACAGTATAATAGTCAAACACTTATAGCAATGTTTTGTTTTATCAATAACAAACATCTAGTTGAATACAATATGAAAGGTGTAAAAGTCGATGCGAGTTTAATCTGGCGTTTGGCGCTGAGCCACCGGCTTCTTTAATATATTATTGATAAAATGTGCATAAGTGTGAGTCAATGGTATATCGCTCCATCTCATTGATGATAATACGTAAAAGCACACGAAAGCTATTAAGTTTTCGACGCTTCAATGATTTTTAACATTGCGTCAGATTAAGATGATCTTTGATGATCTCTTCTTTTAGAGCAGTAGTTGTATCGAGTACAGAAGCAAGATAAACAAATATATTGATAAAACAATGCCAGTCACCTGCAGTTTACATTGTTCAAAAGACTATCGAGACGAAGTCATACGCGACTGTACATTAAATCTTTTAACGAATTTTAACAAACAATTGGTAGCTTAGATTTTAATGAAGTCCTGTATGCTACTGTTAATTAACTATCTACTGTTATTTATAAAATGTTAAGATATTTAAAAATATTTTTTGTTAAAACATTTATTTGATAAAGCCGGCGTTTTACTATAACTAAAGCAAGGAGAAGAATTTTTCACACTTTATAGCAAACTTCAATTTTTCTAGTGTAAAAACTTGTTTAGTCCTTTAGAAATTATTCGATGGCAAATCTAACCTATCAATTTCATCCTTTTTGTTTTGTGAAACATGACATTTTAATATTTTAGTTCCAAAGATTGACATTGGTTTTGAGGATGGAAATAACGCTCCAACTGTGAACAAAACGAGGTTGTTTACAAGTAACACGCTTGATAAAATAAACGAGGCAGCAACTCCGAGGGATCAATCGGAAAAGCAGGCTACCAACGTAACATTTAGTGAACATGACCATATTGAAAATACAGATGGACTCCATTTGAATGAGAACGAGGCTCATACCGATAATGTTGAAAATGAAGCACAGTTAGATGCAAATATTAACAAGTATGCTGAAATTATCTTAGAGAATGAAAACGGTAACATAGCAACTGGTAGTGTCAATAATGAACCAGGATCAAGTACGACGTTGAACGCAAGAGCAAACAATGAACTTGCTGATTCACTGGATACTTAGTGTCGCATGCTGTTTTGAAGAAAATAAAAAGTTCACTGATTTAACAGTTATTATTTATAGAACATTTTAACAACCTAACACATATACTAAATCAAGTATTTTGATATAAAAGTAAAATTATCAATGATTCTTTTCGTTGAACTTGTGAGCAGCTCTTAAAGTTTCACGAACAAACAAAAAGGGAACTTTGTTATGTAAGTTATGATACAGAAGTTACTGTGAAATCAATTGTAAAATATAAGTTAGCTTTAATTTTGTGATGTCAAATAAGTTTTTAGACTTTGTGACTTTTCATATTTATGGTACTCCCGGCCTTGCCGATAGAAGTGCTATAAATACAGGCTGGTTCGTTCGTCAAATTGTCACAAAACTTTTCTGATATTTTACATGAAGATACGCATTCGTAAAGTAAGAAAAGCATCGGAGTCGAATCTTAGTTGGGGTAAACGGGCAACATTAGCGCTAAAATTGTTATTTTTCCTGATCTCAAAATTCTTTCATCCGATTGTCCCTCTAAATAGTTAGAGACAAGTGTAAGATATAAGTTAACATAAAAGAATTTTTATTGATGCCGGGTGAAAAAATAGTTAATTTACCTCATCTTTAAAATTCTAAAAGTTTTCATAAAAATGTGATAGATTACTTGAAGTTCTCATGACGTATTCTCTGTACTTAAAACGTGTTGGGTTTCGTTTCGTTTCCTAAATATCTGGGGATATCTTGTAAACCATCTTTTTGGGGAGCAAATATTGACCACTTGACCTCAATTTTAAGCAAAGTAGACTTTAATCTGCCTCTGTCAAACGATGAAGAGCCACTATAAATGCAAAGTAAACAGAAAAACTAATTACATGAAAACGCACGATATCCACCGTTTATTACTTGGAGGCAATAACCTTATTAAACAATATAGCCAAGAAGAGTTTTGCGTAAATTGAAATGTAGCAAATATGTGCGTTTTACGTTAAAAACTTCATAGGGAATTTAATAGAGTTTGGGATCAACCTTTACTTTATGAATTATTGTAGATTACGTCAGATATGTCATCATATTTATTTATTATTTACAAAAAGGTATTGCAAAGTTATGGTACCCCCGGATTTTATAAGATTAGGTTTCCATACCCCTGTACAACATGCCAAGCAGTTAGAAACCAATGCAGATCCCTTCCACCCCAGTATCAGGCATTAATAATGACCGCTTCGAAAAGCATCATTATTCAGGAATTGATTTTGATCCAAAATTGAAATTATCTGATGATTTGATGTTTATTTATCATGATGTTTTGATGTTTATTTATCATGATGTTTTGATGTTTATTTATCATGATGATTTGACGTTTATTTATCATGATGTTTTGATGTTTA
>JAUELD010062057.1:10425-23380 GCA_031471615.1 Aglantha digitale | reverse complement strand
AAACCATCAGAGAGTCTTCTCCTTTTACTAAATGTGATATATATGTAAATACAGCTTTCTTCCCAGTCACAGCTTCTGCTACATAAACCCAAAAGCATACTGACAATGCGTCGCTTGCTGGAAAGGCTACATCAGAAACCGTGGGCAGATTTTTTGTGGTTTCTTTTTGAAATCTTATACCGAAATACCCATCTAGAAAAGAAAGAAAAAGTTAAACAATAATTCCCATTAGAAGAAACAGAGACCAATCGAAAGACAACGACATTTATTTTGTACAAAAACTCGATGTTTATTCGGGTAAAATACAAATTAAAAGTATATAGCTTAGTACTTCTACAGTCGCCAATACCATCTCCATAAAAACCGTGCATGCAATCACAACGATAGGTCCCTTGCAGGTATCTACAAAACGCATGTTTGCCACACTTGAAATCTTTCGAACAATCCTCTCCGTGTTTAGCTATTTCTGCATAAGCAGATATGCGTGCTACGAAAGGTAAACAAAAATTATATTATTTTATATATAGCAATGTAAATTACTGTGTGAGTAGCTAAGTCAAGCTTAGCAACCATAAGCAAGTTTATCGTACTGCAAGTAAGTAAATCATCGTATAATATAGATTAGTCAGTGATGCTGTAAGTAAGCCAGTGATGCTGTAAGTAAGTTAGCCATCCTTTAAGTAAGTCAGTATTTCACTTATATATTTAATTTGATAATAATTTTGAAACCTGCTTCTCGGCCAAACAAACCACATAGACTTACTTTGTTCCAGACTTATGTTTTTTATCGTGTTTCCATGGTCGTGTTTCTTGCAATTAACGTATAGCACCACGAAAATAACCATGAGTAGTACGAGAAGAATAGTCAATGTAGAGAAGCAAATTGTCTTTTGTCGCTGAAGTCTTTTAAGCTTGGATAAAGCATGGTAATCAAAATCGTATTTGGGCTCAGATTGATCTAGGCTTAAATCTATATCACTCATAATTAATGTAGCAGATAGAATATGATCACGAGGCTGGTTATATTATATGGTTTCTATAGCTAGCACTTAAACGTGTCTAAGCTATTGCGGTGAGCTGAAGAACTCTTTTTTTATAAAGATTGTGTCTAAAAAAATAAAAACATATAGGGTGTTATTTTTGGGTGTTTCCATAAATTATCTACTAATGTGAAGGGGCGTTGAATCGATTAAAGGGCGATATTTTTCTGATGTAGGATGGAAATATATGATATGATATATATTGATTTTCTTATATATGATATGACTCGAGTGACCTACTTGTTAAACATTGGAATTTGGTTCGGGTAAAGCGGGGTTTAATTATAATATCATTCACTCCGTGCACAAATGGGGGCTTAAATATGCGAGAACCTTGGCGTGCATCAGAATTCCAGTCAGCAAACCGCTGTAGCCTGTAAGACAATAAACTACAAAAATTCTTAAATAGCTATACATTGGCATCATGTTTTAAGTCCTAATATTCAATGTTTTTTGTTAAGAAAAATAAATAAGAGCAAAAAAAAATGTCTGTGAGGCCAGCGAAAAAATGATCACACTACCCATGCTACAACTCTTAGCGTGTTATCTTTTGAATATGAGATTAAAACAAAAAATAATTAAGAGGTAAATCGATGAAATAACAAGCGATAATAGAGAGCAATAATTTACTACCTGGAGATTATAAATGCTATCTACAATGTCTTCTTACCATATTTCATTACGTATTGTCACAGTTAGCTAATAGACGATATATGGTTTAGTAACTACATTTTAAGCTATGTTGAAAAATAAAATTCGTGCAGGGTCGAGTTCTTTACAGAATCGAGCCTTTGGTCGATATAATTATTTATTATCTACTTTTTATTAGCTATCCCACAAGAACAATAGTTAATCAACAAGATAGTAGCACCTTTAAATAATAGAAAATAATAACTTAACTCTGCACAAACGTTTACTATAACATCTTTTTCAGTTTCTAAATCATATCTTTCTGCGAACTTATGCTTGTAGTATGATAAATATTGTTAAATGACATAAAATTCAAAAACCTATTAATTCTATTCTCTCGAGACGTATGATATCAGTCTTTAACTTAAACGTGATATTTTCAAATGACTCCATCTTTGTTGTTTTAAACTAACAAGCAATAACCAACCCTTGTCATATCTACTGCGTAGAAGAGTGTATTTTTAATTGATTTTTGTTTGATTTAATTATAGACATAGAAACGAGAAATAACTTTGTAATTATTTTGATGTATTTTTTTGCATACTTCTATAGTATACGTATTTAGTTAACTTATCATAAAAAACTTGTTTGTTATTGATTTTTATGCAAAGCAAATTTTCGAAATCTTCAACTAAAAACAAACCAACTGTAAAGAGCTACTAAAAATTAAGTTTTCTAAGTTTTTGGACTAAATTATGTTATAAGAATTTAAAAAATAATATGGTCTAAAACTTTATATACCGTATAGGAACTGTTTAGGTGAGGATTAAAGAATTGTCCCTTAGGGGAAGTAAGGATTGTCCTTTAGGGGATGTAAGAATTGTGCTTTAGGGGATGTCAGGATATCTTTTAGGGGATGTAAGGATGTCCTTTAGGGGATGTAAGGATTGTGCTTTAGGGGATGTAAGGATGTGGTTTAGGGGATGTAAGGATGTGCTTTAGGGGATGTAAGGATGTCCTTTAGGGGATGTAAGGATAGTGCTTTAGTGTATGTAAGGATGTGCTTTAGGGGATGTAAGAATTGTGCTTTAGGGGATGCAAGGATTGTGCTTTAGGGGATGCAAGGATTGTGCTTTAGGGGATGCAAGGATTGTGCTTTAGGAGATGTAAGGATTGTCCTTTAGGGGATGTAAGGATTGTCCTTTAGGGGATGTAAGGATGTGCTTTAGGGAATGTAAGGATGTCCTTTAGGGGATGTAAGATGTCCTTTAGGGGATGTAAGGATTGTCCTTTAGGGGATGTAAGGATTGTCCTTTAGGGGTTGTAAGGATGTGCTTTAGGGAATGTAAGGATGTCCTTTAGGGGATGTAAGATGTCCTTTAGGGGATGTTAGAATTGTGCTTTAGGGGATGCAAGGATTGTGCTTTAGGGGATGCAAGGATTATGATTTAGGGGATGTAAGGATGTCCTTTAGGGGATGTAAGGATTGTGCCTTAGGGGATGCAAGGATTGTGATTTAGGGGATGTAAGGATGTCCTTTAGGGTATGTAAGGATTGTGCTTTAGGAGATGTAATATGTCCTTTAGGAGATGTAAGGATTGTGCTTTAGGGGATGTAAGGATGTGGTTTAGGGGATGAAAGGATTCTGCTTTAGGGGATGCAAGGATTGTCCTTTAGGGGATGCAAGGATTGTGGTTTAGGGGATGTAAGGATGTCCTTTAGGGGATGTAAGGATGTCCTTTAGGGGATGTAAAGATTGTGCTTTAGGGGATGCAAGAAAGTGCTTTAGGGGATGTAAGGATTGTCCTATAAAGGATGTAAGGATGTGCTTAAGGGAATGTAAGGATGTAAGATGTCCTTTAGGGGATGTAAGATGTCCTTTAGGGGATGTAAGATGTGCTTTAGGGAATGTAAGGATGTCCTTTAGGGGATGTAAGATGTCCTTTAGGGGATGTAAGATGTCCTTTAGGGGATGTAAGGATGTCCTTTAGGGGATGTAAGGATGTGTTTTTAGGGATGTAAGGATTATATATTATATATAGTTGTTTCACTGTAAAAATCGCTAGAGAATAAAATTAAATGAAAATTAAAAGTTGTTACTTATGTCATCATTTTTCTTAGAATTTCTATAATATTGCCGAGAATTAAATCCTCAATCAGCAGCATAAACGATACAGATTTAATGGTTTTACAACAACCGTAAAACAAAAATAACTTTATATATGAAACTCAAAAAAAAAATAGCTTACAATAAAAAAGCTTCAACTTTATAAATGCTATTAAAAAACGAAGAAAATGACAGCATATGGATATGTCAAATTAATAGTATAAATTATTTTTATAAATAAGTTCCATTTAAAGGTAATGCAAAAGTGTATCAAAGTTACTCATTGTTTGAACTGGTTTTCAAAGACGCCTGGCCACTATGGTAGTTTTTAGTTAACAAACAATACGGTGATATTGTTACTTATGACGTAGTTACTTATGACGTAATTACTTATGACGTAGTTATGAGATGAAGTCTGTTTTCAATCAGATCAATGAGATGATTTTTCAAAAGCTTTAAATAATTTCTAGATTATTGATGACATCATCATAAGATAAGATTTAAGTTTATTCAATTATTATAGCCTTAATATATTGAGACTTGCTTGAGACTTACAAAACAATAAAATCAACAAAAGAACCACTTCAGCTTTCCGCTATAAACCAACAGAGAGTATATTGGGAGAATATACAGTGGCTTTTTCAATCTTTCTGAAAGTAAATATATTCCTAGAATTAAGCAAAATTATCAGGTAAAATTATTATTCAGTTTTATAGTTAACCCCACTTGAAAAACGAGTTATTAAAGCGAGTTTACACTAACTTTAAGATATAGATATTCTAGAAAAATGAGAAAATACCTAAATCTTTATTATAAGAATTTACATGTATATTTATTCACTACCAATCTTAAGTTTAATTTAAATATGTTAATACGGACAAGAATTTTTTCACAAATAAAATAACCAGAAGCTTCATCGTGATGTTCATCAACGTCTGTTTTATTAAAATATGCTAATATTTCGAACTCTATCCAGAATACATGTTCACAGCATTATCAAAGTTTAATTTGATTTGCAAAGCTTCGTTTTTAGATCTCATATATACTTACTTACTTTCCATGGTCCGTAAAACTTAATTTTCACATTCATCATTGTGAGGACTATGTCATAGCTGTATATCATAAAAAATCAAACAGTTTATAGAAGAATGTTTTTTCATACATTTACTTCGTTTTTTAATAAATAATTCATTTAAATCTAATCAATTCTTTGCTATTGAAAGCTGACAAAAGCTGACAATGTTTCATTCCTTGATACAAACATTTTGAAATTCAACCAACTGTTCCATTCAATTTTATGCAAATATTACTTTTGCCTAAAATTTCAATCGTAATAAATTCTTTTTTTCCAGAAAATATATAATATACAAAATTCTAACAAATAAACATTTATTCGTTATTTAAAATACGCTTATCAATAAATTACTGGGTATATTTTCCAAGGGGGTACACTTTTTGTGAGGGGTTTTCGTTAAACTTTATGTCTTAATAAATAGGTGATTTATTAGTGACTATACGGAAAAAAAGATTCTCAGTCAAACTTAACAACAACAAACATTTTGATTTACTGAGACAACGAATTTGGACGAAAATGTGGAAGAAAAAAATATTTAAATGATTTTGGATTCCCCCCTAACCCGTCTTCCTAAATCAATAGTAAGTGTGAACAATAATGAAAATGTGAATAGCTTCATATCAACTTTGAAACTATGGAGGAGAGTGTATAAACATATCTTGAGATGCTTCAATATAGATTGTTGGTCTAGACAAAGAAACAAGCCAAACCGCTTGTAAAGAGAGAGGTTTTATAGTTATTCGCCAAAATAAGTTCTGCCCTAGAAACAAATTTGTTGAAACAGTTGTAGTCTATGATTTAATTCGGAACGTAATTTAAATTTAGAACTTCTTTCGAGTCTTAACATTTGTGAAATTAAAGTATATTTTAATGTTTGCAATAAACTTGAATATGTTATAACTTTTCTAATGCTGCATCCTCGTCAAACCCTCATTGATAGGGTGTAATACTTCTTAATTTGTTTTGATGTTTCAGTTTGAGCGTTTAAATATGTTTTGTTGTCAGTCCTTCAAATTTAAATGTCCCTGCTCACAGAAATTTTGTAATTGACTTCTTTAATTTGATTAAAGATCCTTTATTCAAAGCGTTAATAACTTCTTTTTCTCAAGGTATTTTCCCAGATAATTTAAAAACTGCGAAGGTAACTTACTACAATTTTTAAAACTGGTGATAGTACTTTAGACAAATATCTGTTCTTTCTGGTGAAAAAAGTGTACAATATGTCAACTGAACATGCCATATTACTGACGAAAGTCATTTGCTAAAGGAGAGTTTACTTTAGTTGTTTTTATTGACCTATCCAAAGCTTTCGTTACAGTTAATCGCAATATTTTAAAAAGTTAGAAAATTGCGGCATAAGAGGTCACCGTCATCAAAAACATCACTTTTAAGGATCGTTATACTCAAAGCAAACCGTTATTTCGTGAGATGAAAGTATCAAATATTTATGAATCGAACATTTACAATATACCTTGCTTGTAGCTTGTCTTCACATTTTCTATGATCTGTAGCCGTACAGAAAAATCCCCCAAACAATTACCTTATGAGGTCAAAAGGGGGCGTTTTAAAAGAACAAAAATGCAAAACCTAACATTGGAACTTATAATATATCTTATCGAGCCCCATTTCTTTGGTAAAAAATCGTTTCACCTCGACTTGAGACCTTTTTCACCTCATATAACCCTTTGAAAATAAAAGACACATGTTAAAGACACATTGCTAGAAAATTTATTTATATTCTTAGATAATTTATAAAACATTTATGAACACAAAATAAAACTTTTATTAAAAACTTTTAACAAAACATAAAGATATTATATCTCATAAAACGGTTTTCGACGATAAAGCCATTCGTCTTTCTACGAACTTTCCGAGTTAAGACATTTACGCCCTTTTCGATAAAAATAAACTATTTTCATTCTTCAATAAACCTATATATTACCTATTAAAATAGTTATTGTAAAATTTTGAAACTATGGGAAAATGTCAGTTATTTTTATAAAACACTTCTTTTAGAAAATGTTTTCAGCACATATGAGCAGATTATGTCATATGTTTTTTTTTTTTCTAAATAATGCAGTATAAAATAATATATAAAAATAATTCAATAGATCAAATCAAAAATAAAATTCTAATTACCTTGTTTACAAATATCTACTTGATAGCTACAATAAAATGATTAAGGAAATGCATCAAACAATAGCTGTGTAATAATTGGAATATTATAATTAAAACAGCAATTTAATAAACGAAGAAAAACAAAAATTAATCTTTAAACGAAAGCTTAATCAAACATGTACGTTCGTCTAAAAGTTTGAATTAATAAAAATAGTTGGTTAATGAATTTAGCTTGTGGCTGATGAAGGAGTAAACATCAACATACGAAATTTCAACTATTGGGAATTAAAACAAAGCCAGTTTGGTCTTATGTAACCTATCATATGTTATACCTATTTATATGTTCCTTCTGACATCTGACAGAGCGGTTTGTAAAGGTTCAAATGTGAACACTAAGTTACGCTAAGACCCGAATTCGTCGGTCTAAATTAGCATTGGTGTATCCGACTTAGCCTTAAGGTAGATACATAATATTCCGACGTTAACTAAAGAATACATAACATATATATATAACAGACCGTCAACAGCTAATATGGTGAGATATTCCGGTCATTACGGCCTAATGCAATACCTGGGAATTGGAATGGGTACGAAAATAGAGAACGCATGGATTTCATATTATTCATATCGTTATCAAAGAATCGAAAAATTCGTGTAAAAAAGAATTTAAAAATTATAAAATTAAAAAAACTATATAAAAAATAATAATTTTTTTTTCGGTTTTAATTAAATATTTACAGCACAACACTTTCGTGAAAGAAAAAACACGCGTACACACGAGCCTCGTTTACAAGTGTTCAGATCATATATAAATAATAAGATAATAAATATTGCTTGAGCACTTTCACACGTCACCATGGGCCGTCAGAATCCACTATAACATATTCTAACGGATTGAACTCATCATCGCTATCTGCTTGCTCTTTCCTTATTTTAGAGTTTTCAAAACTCTTGTGTAAAATATTTAACGCCCTTTCAATGGGAACTTTACATTTGGAAGGTAGAATAGGACAAGGTATAAATAGTTCGACGTCATCGTTGGTTTCTTCGTCATCCGTTTCGTCATCAGCGTCATAGTACACGACATAAGGTTTAAAGTTATTATTGGCATGGTCGAATTTACTGTTTGTAGAAGTAGCAACTGAAGTGGGACAAGAATTTTCTATATAAGCGTTTTTGAAGCAACAACCAGTCTCGTTGGTTAAAGAATTAAACGTACAACAGTTCATGTTGTGTCCAGATGTTTGTAGACAGCCTACGAAATTATATATATTTATATTACATATATCGAGAAATATTTGCCACGACTATAAAAAACTTCTTTAGTTATATTAGACATAGGATGGCGTTTCTAGGTTAAGATAAGCTGGATTTGGGTATAGATAGGATTGAATTTGTACAAAAATGGTGCAGATTTTGATTAAAGAGGGTTAATTTTAAGTGAATAATTTTAATGATAGAATGTCTTTTTAGAGACATTAAGATACACTTAGCTGTTTGAAAAACCATTGTTTATAATATAAGATGAAAGAAAAACAACAAGATATACCTTCTTCTTCCATTGAACTACTGTTGATATACCCACTATCTTCATCGTCGAAATAATGATTTTTATTCTCGCAGTTACTGCTAGTGTTATTTGTACTAACAAAATTTCCGCTGTTGCTATTTATGGCCATGCCCACATTTTGCGCGCAGTTAGAATATAACGAATATGAATGCAAAAGGTCGTTTAGCTCGTCATCACTGTCATCCCTTGAAAGCTTCAGAATCATGGATTTCACTGATAAGTTCGTTTGAAGAAATAAGTGCGTGGCCTTGTCTGATAGGTAAATCGGGTCTGACGTGATTCTAAAATTAAACGAGTTATAAAAAATTAAAAAATGGTCATTGTATAAATATATCCACTAATGTAGTATTTAATTAAAACGTTGGAAACTGTTCTACTGGTGGTATCAACACGATAGCATGTGTACGTCGTAACTTTGTCTTTCCTGTTAAATGTACGGTGTGAAGTTTAGCTAATCAAACATTAGTTTCATATTATTAAATTGAGCTGTGAGAAAAAAATAAATAAATAAAATGTCCTATTTTAAAGAATAAATTAAAAAAATAATTTTACAATTTTTTATAAATAATAAAAAAAAAGAAAGATGGTTAAAAAAGAAATATCAAATATCCTGTCTCTAGCTGTTGATCCTTAATTTAAGTTTCTATAAAAAAAAAGAAGAAAGATGGATGCTTACTCTTTTAAGAATCGCAGTAAACCTTCTTTTCTTTTCACAATAAAAATCTTCTTGAAACGTCCGAATAGACATCTTCCGGGCAGCTGGGGAATATTTCTAAAAGAGTGATTAATCACATTGCTACATGCGGTGTTATATACTATAGCATCATTCAAACTAACCGTTACACATTGACAAAAAAAGTATTCTACAATCAGGAACAAAAATTTTTGATGATTTCACCAGGTAAAATGATCTAAACGGCGCATCAAAGTTCATCCTCAAATGTGCATTTCAATAAAACAACTTAATTTATTTAGCTATGACTTTAGTTTAGAAGTTAAGGTTTCTTCCACATGAAATAACTATCTCATGCCCAGTCTTTAACAGTTTTCTTTTTTCCAATTACAGAGGAAATACTTCATTGCACTATGAAGTAAACTAGATTTAAATGGAAAACTTTTAAATCTCTACTAATTTGGAATTTACCTACCTATCGCTCCCGTACAAAAAGCAAAGTCGGTATCGTAACCAAAGAAACTCCGAGTATCGTCGTCGAATTTTAGAACTTGATTTGCAGAAAGCCATATTGTTCGTCTGCAAAGAAAAGAAAAAAATTAGGTGAAATAAAAATTATAAAAAAATTCTTTTTGACGGGAGTTATAAGTATTGTGGACATATTCATAATAAATATTCTAGCTTAATTGACGCGTTAATAAATGTGTTAAAGTATGTCTTTAAATAATACTGTTGTATAGTACCCTTAATTCTATGCGATATTTGTTATTTCATAGCGAGAACTTTACGTGACTACGAAACTGCACCTTGATCTTTTTTATTAAAAACTTGACTCGTAAAGGGAGAATCATCAAAACAGAATAATCAATACATTTTATTGTTATAATAATAATATAATTGTTTTGCTACTTTAAATTAACTTAAATTATCATCTTTTGTGAATGTATATGATCACATTCTAACCAGAGCACATACTAACCTGAACGTTAATTTCATAATCAGTGTAGAGGGCTTTATCATCCCTTATATGGGTACGAGGGTTACGTACGTCGATATGAAAATATGTCTAAAATAGAACAAAAAAAATAAATTATTTTGTTTTTAAAGGAAAAAACTTTAATGATAAATCTATCTATTAATTTGTAAGAATTTTTACTCGGAATCAATCAATGGAGATAAGCTACAAAAAAGAAGTAGCTTCAGTTAATATGACGTTCTCATGCTTTAGTTATTTGGCTTCACAGCTTTATAGGTAGCACATTAACAAATCTTAATCAAGGAGGAGTATAGATTACCTATAGCGTATAGGATACGTCATTGTTCATCATTATGAACGGGTTTTTAAAGTTAATAAAAAAACTATGTACTCTTATTTAGTTAGCTCGGTATTCTTGTAAATAAATTAGAAATACTTCTTGTAGGGGACAGGAAAACTGTGCAGTGATTTTTCCCATCTGCAATTTTATTAAATTTAATAAAGTCTGAAAACGAGTGATATGAGTTTTTTGAAAAACTAGGCTAAGAGATTGTTTATCGTGAAACACACTTACACTAGTTTGAATATAACGAAACTATTTTATAGTAGCTAATTTCATTAAAATAATATTTGTTTAAGATAAATATTTTATAGCATATTTTTGTGGTTTATTTAAAACTTTTCAAGATATTTTTTAAAAAAATTATCGTTATAGATAGGTATCTAGCTTTGCCAATTTATATAACTTAAGCTGCAAAAATAAATGTTTTAAATTGTAAGCTTTTAAAAACTGCTTATACTGTTAGAGTTCTTCTATTTAATAAAATTAGCGATTTACGTTTTAAACTATCATAAATATATATATATATATATATATATAAATCATCATAAATCATCAAAGGCTTCAAGCTTAGATAGGCTCATCGCTTGTTTTACTCTTGCTCTTCTTAAAAAGAATACGCTGGTTTAACATGTTTTTATTTATATATTTAGAAGTGCGTGGTATATGATAAAATCTTGAAAAAGTTATTTTTATGAAATTTCATTTCATCAATTGTTTTTTAAAAAAAGTTATCAGTAAACGAATTACATCAGTAAAAGCCATTGCAAATTATTCACTTTGAAAATAGCTTTATCAATTTTTTTTATTACATGAAAAATTATATCTTGAATGGTAATATTACCAATTTACATGTTATGTGACACTACTAAGTGTATAATGTTCACATTTCTTTGAAAGAGGAGAATGGAGACAAATCTCTATCCATTAGCTAATTAATTTTTGCATTAATTAATCAGCCGTTGTTTCAATAGGCGTATACAAATATTCTATGAATTTATACACTCGAGTGTTGTGACAATTTTTTTCGGTGATATCACAGAACTTTTTCTTTAAACCTTTTTCTCCTTCCCAAAAATCGTTAAATATTACGAGAGTGCAATGCATTGAGATTAAAAATCATTATAGTAGGTAAAAGTCCATCATTAACTATTAATTTAATGCTAATAGCTACAATGTTATTATTGTAGATGAGTTGTATTTTGATAATAAATACTCATGCTTTGCTTTGTAAGAAAACTTTGCTCAAATTGAAAGTGTTTTAATTCGTTACGGGACGTTGGCAGTCAAAAGGAAAATCATAAATTATTCATAACAGTAAAAAAAAAGTTGTTGTTTTATTTGTGAAAATAAATATTATTTTTCACACTTTTGTAATCGTCTGTCAAAAAAAAAAAGGTGTGGCAATGACGTCATTTTCAAGCCTTAGTTACAAAGATGTCTTGTTGTTTCGCATGCGTAATAATATTAACATTCCATTCATCAAACAACATGAACTCATTTAAACTGCTTTCATTTTTATTTAAAAAATATTACGAGAAAATACAGAAAAGGACAGTTGTTTGAAAGATGAGTTAGACAAATGCTAATTTTTCTTTTACTATCCAATAAGAGAATGGATTATAATTTACTTTAAATTATTAATGGAACTCCTATTTTTTAATAGCAATGCATTGACATCATTGCTATATTTGACGTCTTTTAAGAAAGAAAGACGGAAAATCTGTAATGCCAGCGAAGAAAGTGATCATACTTCGACTCATAGCAAAGTCTTTCATGTACAGCTAGTATGAAAATAAATCAAATTAAATATCATAAAGTGAGAAAATAAAAATTTCATAGATCATCACTATTCCTTTTAGCGACAATAAAAAATGATTGGAATTTTTAAATGACATTAAATGGCGTCAAATATTTTTCTTTATTTTTAAGTGAATTTTATAATTAAAAAAAGAAATTATACAAACTCGGGTGAGAAAAAAATTAGTTTTATTGAACTTATTGATATTTACTTCATGACATAACCAAAAGATGCATTAATTAATAAATTTTATGTATCTACTTTAAGTTAAACATAGCTTAGAAGCAAAATGGCAAAAAGGTTAATGTAAACAAACACGATTAAAAAACAAAACATAAAAGTTCACGACTGCGAGTAAGACCCAATATATATATACCAGAAAATACATTTACATTTTACGACAAATACATTTCTATAATTACGCTCGCTAATTACACTCGCGAATACACCCATAAAAGTTGTCAACGAAAAATAATAAATACACTTACGTTTTTCTCGATGCAAGCCTTAATGTCTTTTTTACTTAACTTAAATATTGATGAGAAAGGGATTTCTGGATTAATTCCGGAAAACATTTTATCGCGGAAATATATGTTTAGATTCTTTTTCAGCAAGATAGAATTAT